>JAHZMZ010001165.1:0-27575 GCA_027743805.1 Lepidocyrtoides sp. E14 | reverse complement strand
ACTACAAAAAAGGTAGTTTATTTCATACGACGACATTAATGTTTAGTTTTAAGAATGCATTACCTCTTCATACTTTCATCATCAATGTATAATGTACATACATTCAACGCAAAAGTATCTAGTATCTATAATCTATAGTGTATAGTGAATTGTGTATTGTAAAATGTTTCAATGAAGCGACACCGTCCCATATTCTACTGAACTTTTTTCAGAGAGAAACTTGTCAAAACTCACAAAGGTAGTTTCAACATTTGCCGTGGAGTAGAACTACTGGTGGATTCTTTATCATGACGCTATTCGTAAACGTTGATTTCAAAGTCTTGATTGTAAAAATTCAATTTAAAATGTATAGTTATTTTTCCACTGGCTCTTTGTCCTCAAAAATATCAAAGAGCTTATGAATTTGTTTATACAAAAGTCACCACTATCCCATCTCATGTAAAATATGTCAATTCTTACATTTTTAAGTCAGTTACCCTCTGTACTAAAATAAACAAAACTATAATATTCATTCAATTAATCATGTGTAAATATGCACATTTTCTTCGAATTAGGTACATACATTTACAAAAATTAACGCAAACTCAACTGACCAATGAAATATGTACGTCCGGCCCACACACTCAGTCAGTCCCCATGCAATCGAGGTCAGTATTGTGTGCATGTATCGAACTCAGCTTATCATGTTATTAATTTCATTTTCTGTTTTAAATAGATGCAAAGTACAAGCGCGCATGCTGTGAGCATCAACCCTTTTAAATCCTCAACCAAACACCAAATCTGACATTTGAGCACTCCCACTGATCCCAAGAAAAGCAGCAGGTAGACTACCTTGTGGGTATGGGCATCAGTCAGCATTCACTTGATACAAGTACCTCTCTTTCTCTCTTGAAATCTTTTCCTTCCTTGAGTATGCGTTTTGCTTTGATTGTACAATGACGCTTGTATATGATGATAGCACCACAGAGGGAAATTACATTACACAACAACCATTAGGATTATTTATGCCTTGTTATTTCGCTTGAAAAAATTCTGAAACCAATCCAATATCCAATCACCGATAAATAACAACTCCTTTGTAGGTAAACCCTTGATGAATTCCCACCTTGTACAACTAAAATTTATTGTACCATCACCTATCACATTCATAACAACGAACCCACAGCAATAATATCACCGTCATCATATGCAGTAATGAGTACGGTTCAAAATAGGTACATATATATATATGTATGTAATATGCATGTATACAAAATAAACTCCACCTATTGTGTTTTGTTCCCTACGTGTTGTTTATGATTGCAAGAACAACTCTTCTTCATCGGTATTTTTTTTGTCTTTGCTCACGCAGAGAATTTTTTTTAAAGGGAAGGGTTTTCATTTCATTCTTTTCTATTTCAATTATTCAAACATTGTTGTTATTTGCCTTATTCTTCGCATGAGTCAAAAATACACCTGCAAATAATCCCAAAGAGTAAGGTGGCGGTAATCCATTTTGCTTACTAGTCAAGCATGTACTACAATATTTATAATGAGTGTTTTGTTGTAAACCCACAAGAAATTATTTAATTCTGACCAGGCAGAGAGGAGACACCCATTGAGCTTAGCTGTATGACAAGCGTATTATCGAGAAAATCTACAGAAAAATAATAAGTATTCATATTTTTATCTCTCAAGCTGACTTTTTTTTCTTCTCATTCTACATGCATCTCCCTGTGAGCCTATTCACGTTCAAGAGACTTAAAATTACAGACTTGTGCTCCTCACTGTACCTATGTATGCATGCAGTCTTTAGACGGCACGACCAACTCTAAAAAGAGCTGAAGGCATCAAAACATATTTCAGAATTTAGATAGTCTATAAAATTATAAATTATGATATTACTTTTTCTTCTATCCTGAAGCAGCAGCAGCAGCAAAAGAAGAAGAAGAAAAACCAAGAAGGAAAAAAGAAACAGGTTTACTCTTCTTTACACTCCACTCCAACCAAGCCAACTAACTTGGTTAACTTTTTCTTGTTGTTTAGCACGTTGACTTAAATAATATCAGTCTAGCAGACGACGACGAAGAAAACAAACGTTATGATGATACGATGTGATGAGGATGAGACTATACATTTTATGCATGCATATTGTATACCTATACCTTTTGGAAGGCTTCCTCTTCTTTTTTTTTTTGGTAAATGCCTCTCCTAATTCATTATTTTCATTCCATGTCGTGTTATTTATTACAAGATTTTCCTAGACAAGCTTAAACCAAGCAAATGAATCTACTGAAGTATATAAAAATATAAACCAAAAAAATTAAAGCTTATTTCCAAGTAAAGGCCTTTTCGACTTGCCTTCTCACCATAATTGTATAGTATGCATATATGTACATGAAAGTATACCAGAGTGTATTTGAGAGATAGATAGAAAGAGAATTTTTTTTCTTGGACAAACCTTCTTTTCCCTATGGGTATGTGACATTCATAAATTGGAAGATCCTTCTAATTTATTTTTATTATCCTTTGCCTAGCAAGAAACCAGCACATTGAACGAATCAAGTGAGTGGAGTGAGTTGGTGAACAACGATAAGCTTTGCTTGCATCGTATTTTTTTCGATGTGGAGAAAATGAGAAGGTAAGTTTCTCCCTTCCTCCTTCATATAAATAATTTTTTTTTTCTTTCTTTTTTGGTATGTGTTTGGATTCCTAATATCATATATTATATGATAAAAATACTTTTTTCGATTTCCTATCTGCACTTTTTGAGACAAAAAAAATCTTATTACGTGAGCGTAAACGCTCACAGTTACCCTAAATACCCAGCTTGCGCGCTAGTTTATTTTATAAGCTTAGTAGTCAATATTTTTTGTACCTACAAAAAAGCATCATATATTTTGATATTTAAATTCACTCTAATGCACTTATGCTAGTTATTTGTCATAATTCCATTGCTATAATAAATAGCATGCAACGCAACAAAAAAGGACACTGGTAATTGATACTATAATTTAAAATTACTAAAGTAAAGCCAAACCAACCATGTATCGACTATTGAGCATTGAATGAAAAGAGAGCCTTCTTACTGTGAGCACACCTAACTAACCTATCTACATTGTTATCCTACCCCTTCTCATTTTTTTCTCTCTGATAGAATTATATAGTTGGATAAACAAAGTAACCCCATTTTTCAGTCAAACAAAACGAATTACTCTGTAATTTAAGCAAATTGGATGTTGGAAATTCTACAATATTATGGATTCTATGAATTTTAATAGTACAACTGTCATTAGCAAGTCATTATCTTACCTGAAATTTAAGATCCATTTCTTTTTTTTTTACTCTCTCTCTCTCTCTCTCCTTCGTTATAACCACAAAGTGTAATCATACATCACCGTAAATATCATATTCATTCAACAAGGGCCAAGCACAAATTATTCGTCGGCTGTCTACGTTTGAAGCTCTCCTACTCATCATATCACCGTGATGAGTGATGATATGATATGACTTACTGCTGAATATGCCGAATATGGTCACACGAAAATATTTTTCACATATTTCATCATTACACTACATCACACAGTCACTATGCTTCAATGCTAACTATGAAATGAGGAAACATTCATTATGCCTTTTTCATGATTTTCTTTCTGTTGATGATGACAATTGTAGTGGTAGTGGTGGCTGAAGTGTAGCATGTGATTTTTGCACTGTGTTCGACACACTGGATACCATAACATACTACAAACTTATATTTTTCTTAATTTCTTTGAAAAAAACAGAAAGAATAATATTGCTCACTTATCCTGTATCATAATAATATGACAATACGCCAATGCCAACAAACAAAACACTCAAGGCTCATTAGCTTATTTTCTTTTTATAAAAAAAAGTACACGAACAAAAACTACCTTTGAAAAATTACCAACAAATCCTTTTCTTCATTACAAAAAAGCACGCAAATGTACTTTTTGCTAATTGCAACGAATAAGCCTTTATTTCTTTTGATGTTGATATATGAGCACATTGACACGACACGAATTCAATCAAGCCAAATGAGTTACGGTAAGAGCAAATCAAAAGGTTTTAAAAAATTGAAAATTCAATTAACTCTGTAGAAATTGTCTTGTGACATGACATGATAGTTTTTCTGTAAATTATGTAATGCAATCACCTTCTTGCAGATTTATGTGCTTTATACGCAAAAGTTGTATGTCAACTTTAGAAACACAGGGCAAAGTGTGGTAATATGATCAACCGAGCACAAAATCAATCTTTCATGTTCACGTCTCGTTGATCATTTCAAAACTAAAAAAAGAGTAACGTGACAATATTGGAAACCCATTTTTAGCATGTAATACATAGAATCATTTGTCAAGTTTTGTGTAAAAAAACTAGGTTAAAAATTGTTCAAGCAAAAGTACACTTGCTTTTATACTTACCTTTTTTACCCTTTTTATATTGCTTGATTATCCTTTTATTACCTCACATTATTGCAGTCTTGCTTGTCTCCAAAATTGTATTCTCTTCCAGTTGACCTGTGTAAATGTTTCTAAACGAGCAAAAAAGATATCTAAGCATGCAATCGGATGACCACCACCAAAGAGTTTTTCTACATTCCTTGCTCAACAAGACCCATTTTATAGAATCTATTGTTGTGCATTATGGAATATAAAGGGGTATAATAAAAGTGAGAGTTGCATTTTTTTAATGCTTAAAAAAAGAAACACTCCTTCCAGTTTCACAAAAAATATCACACTTCCTATTTTAGTATAAGGTTTCGTGCAGACAGGACTGCCGGCTGCCTCTCACTGGGACTGTTGCCGGAAGGGTCAGAAGATAAAACCAATACCGCAGTAAACAGACATCCTTCTTGTGACCTATTTTGTCATTCATTTCATCAAACTGTGACGGTGATCTGGTAAAGAAAGGGATATACATCTAATAGAATGTTTATATTGATCGTTTAAACCTTTGTAAAGTTACTTTAAGCTCATCCATGTCCACTTTGGAAATATGCAGGTTAAAGTTTAAAAAATAGGATAACGTATAAAAATGAAATACCATTGTCATTAACCAGAAGCCAAACGAAATACACAAGTCATTATTGACACATTACTGCGCAGTAGTAATATAAAATTTTATTGTTGGTTTAGTATAATAAGGAAAGGACAAGTTTAGATTTCTTACGATGGCATAAAAATATTATTATTAGACATTGCTGACACATATATACATTTCGACACCTTTTCTTTTTCCAAGTTCATGTTTTTTTCCAGAGAAGTTAAATACATTTATTCTACGAATTATTTTATTACATCCTAACCCTCGACGACTTTTACTAGTGAGCAGACAACCGAGTATGTGAGATTTTCATTCATAAGTTATCCTTTCAACTCAGTGTCAAGTGCAGAGTATGTTGGGTATATCTGTTTTTATTAGAATGAGTAATTATCTAAACAAGACAAAGAACCATTTTAAAGCCTTCATTCACAGACCTTGCAATAATAATTTGTACCGTTAAATCCTTTTGTTTTATTTTTGTTGTTGAGCTTGACCTTCATTATCAGTTGCGTTTTTTAAAACAAACTGTAAGTAAAACGGTATATTACCTCCTGGAATGAATGCATTCATGCTGTCATGCTATGTCATACAGATACCTACATATATACGTGACGTGTATGGATTTTAGGCTAGATGTACGACTTTGCTGATTTGGTATCATAAAATCGTAATTAGCTTCACGAACACTTTGTGTGTGTTTTTTTTTCTGCCTTTGGGACAATGGACATTTTCTATTATTTTATAGATACTAAAAGGATGTCGTGCTTTTTGTTTGTGTGCCTGCTGCCGTGAGAAGACTGTAGAGTGAGAAGTGCGAGAAGAACATTAATAAAATAAAATAAAAAAAGTCTCAAGAATGCCCTCTTCTCCACACACACAATCACACATGAAAATCCTAGATTCGAAAGAGTAAGTAAGTAGTAAAGGGTAATAAAAGGTATATTATATAGAGTCTTTCTATATTTATACAACAGTTACTACACATTTTCTTGTTATTCTTCTCTTCTCTACACGCTACATACAAAAGCACGTTGGAGATGGAGATGTATGTATTTATATGTTTATATTCTCTTACTTTTATACGGTAATCCTACGAGAGTGAGAATGTATGTACATTGTGATCATTCCTAACAATCCCTTTTTACGGCACATGTGAGAATTAAAGAAAAAGCATTGTGAGCCATCAAAGATCTCACAAAAGAGACAAAGTTAATGACCTTGCTGTTTTAAAGCTGCCCTTTACGACAATTTCAAGGATACTTTTTAACCCCTCCAAATGATGATGATAAGGAGTACAGAGCGGCAGTGTGGGGTAATATACATTGTATGTGATGTGTGTAGAAGTGTAGAAGGAGAGCAGGTTTCGAGTAAATAAATATGAAAAGAGAAGTGGAAGGAAGAAAAAACTGACTAGTGAATTACTTTATTTTCATTCATTGGAATACTGCTGTAGGAATGAGATAGAGGCATTATATGTACATGGATAGTTGCTGCAAGGCAAGGAAAGAGAAAAAATAGCGTTAGTTAAAACAGTTGTCTTTGTGATGAATGGATAACGGGATCAAAACCTTTAAAAATACATATTTCCGGAACCCTTTTGCTTTCTTTCCTTTTTTTTATCTTTTAGTTGCTTTTTTTTTGTTTTAAACAGGATATCAGCGTTCATATATGCTTGTAGATTATTATACTATTTATAACATTGTATAGCGTTCCGTTTTGGCATTATTGTGGAAGTAGGAACTGGAGAATTCTCAGGAACAAAGGAGTAATACATTCGATCCCAAATGCCTCTATAATAAAACTCCAACGTTGCATAAAAAAGACAGGAGATATTACATGGCTTCTAAATTGTATGAGTATAATATGAAGAGAGCTCTTTCTTGTTTGTGCGTCTGTGTCTAAATGTAAATAAAAAAAAACTTGCAAGGGAAAAAATTCGATTGGCTGTCCCAACGCAATCTTAAGAAAAGGCCATCCAGCTAATCGAGTTAAATTCACAGGGGAAGTTTTCAAAACCAAAAGAGTAAGATGAGGAGAGAAAAAAGGCTTCCATTTAACTTTCCAAGAAGAGAATAATATGCATCACAAAAGTCATATAGAGTCATATAAAATGTAGTTTCTTAATATGTATGCTTGTCTATTTTTTTGTAAATACGTGCCTGTGTTACACAGAATATATGAAAAGCGGAAAATTTTACTCTTTCTGGTAAAAAGAATAATATAGAAGTTGCGATAAATACTGTTATTTTTCTTCCTTGCCCCCATCCCAGTCCATTCACTCCTTCGCAAGATCTCTCTCTCTCTCTCTCAGATGCTTATATTTAGACTGCACAGAAGAGTCAAACTGGTCATTCCAAGAAAATAGGATTTCTGGCAAGGGATCAGTTAGCATCATTTGATAAAAAAATGTCGGTTTACAAACTCAAGAAAAATCGGAGGGAAAGCCTATGAAATGGAAACTCACTCAAATTTAGGCATACAGTCATAGGTTTTACGTTTGCTGTAACAGCTTTAAAGTTTTTTCTTTATTTCAATTATATTTAAATGGATTGAAAAAAGATATTCGTGTCTAGTGTCGTTCAATCTGCTATAAAATATAATACGTAAACATAAATGCATTTAATTATTACGGAAGGGTGCTTGCTAAACTGTAGACACTCTGTAAATATTGTTAATTTTACAAAATTCCAATGTCTTGTTTTTACAAAAAAGCGTTTATTAGATTTCTTTGTACTTCTTCTGGCGGAAGGAGGGGGTTGTTCTTGATAGCTATGTTTCAATGTTTTTTAGAGTGAGTGAACACGATGATAAGGATAAATGTAATATTTTATTATGTAAGTGCGTCATTCTCCTTTTCTGCATGAATTCCAGCATCTCCAACAGCATTTTTTTGTCACAAGATCCCGAAATTTGGTTTCATGGGATGGGAAAGTGAACTAAATGACAAAGTAAACATTACAGCATTGTAGTAGTAGTAGTAGTAGAGGAAGAAAATTCATTCAGATGGAAACTTAATATTATCCAACTTTTACCCGTGTAAAAAGAGAAGGACTATGGATTTGTTGAATTAAGGAATCTGGCTATTTGGTCTGCTGATACGATGATTTGATGGGATGTGTGCGCAAGAGTGTATTTAAATCATGTGTCTTTGTTGAAACAGAAAAGACTCATGGCTAATGCCTCTCTCTCTCTCTCTCGTATTTTTTACTCTAAGAGAGTGACGTTGTTAACAACAAAGAGTTAAACCATTTACTGAATGGGACATACATAGGTATATATGTGAATACATGTGTATACAGATTTTTCAGAGTATGATTATGTTTCAGAACGCTGTAATATGTTGTTAAAACTTGTTTTAAATGCTTGTTTCTGTGGTTTTGTTTTCCAAGAACAGAGTGGAAAAGAAGAAATTTAGAGTTATGCATACCGAATAGACGTATAACCTAGTCATCCCAAAAGAATTTGTATATGGATGAAAATGTACATGCATATATGATGATCAAATGGAGGATGGTGTTTCTCTCAAAGTTAAAACGAGGTTGAAGGAGCTTTTCAAGTCAACAGAGCTCTTTCTAGTCCCAAAAAGTAATTTGCATTTATCACACAGTGCTTCAATTTCTCCCTCCTCTCTTTTTCCTCAAGGCTTTCAGGCAAGTCATGCATTATAGGTGGATGTTCATATATCTGTGCATGAATGTAATCCCCGTCTGCCAAAAAGATCAAAAAATTCTCTATGAACAAGGCAAAAGCATATAATATGAGTCCGGTGGTAGAAAAAACATCCAGGGGGCCCTATATTATGGTTGCTTGATAGATTTATTTTACAGCTAAAGATCGTTTAAAATCCCGGGTGATTTTCGCTTTTCCTCCTACTTCTCGTTGTCTTTTGTCCTGGTCTTCTCCTATAGTTTTTGTCGGACTGAGTGAGAGCAGAGTAGAGCATTAGTATTCCAATAATGAGGCTTTGGTGCCATGGGTCTTTTGCAGGTTCACATGAAAATGACTGAACAGAAGTTGGGAATGCTGCGCACTGCTGATAGCCGGAAATCTTACATTATGCGGAAAATAGAAAATCTCATTTGCCTTTGAATCAACTTGAAATGACACGGGCCATTGTAAGCACTGCAGTTAGTTCTAGAGTCCACACAGTGTGGACTCCACATGCATGGTGTTATGATTAGAATCACGTCTGCGCTATTATTTTTTTGTGAAATGGGTACAAAAAGCACAAATATTATCAGTATGCTTCATCACTGTTAATTTTTTGCAAAATAAGTAAAGCGTACAGAAGTCAAGTTGAAAAATGTAGTGGAACTTTAAAAATGCGTTTTAAGTTTTATTGTGTGTACAAAAAACACAAATATTATCAGTATGCTTCATCACTGTTAATTTTTTGCAAAATAAGTAAAGCGTACAGAAGTCAAGTTGAAAAATGTAGTGGAACTTTAAAAATGCGTTTTAAGTTTTATTGTGCCCCGTCCATCTGTTTGGAGCCTGGCTGTTGGTGTTATTGATATTTGGCATCATTTTTAAGAAGTTTCAAAGAATGAATCTGTTTCATCTGCATGACCATAATTATTCACGTATTACTGAATCATTGCGTTTGCTACAGCTTCAACTTGTAAAACTTTTTTTTTAACTGCACTTGCACAGTATCCCAAATTTCAAAATTTGCAGCAATACCATGTTTTTGTTTAATACTAAGATTCAATATTTTAAATGGACTTTTTTTTGCTGAGAAAATCAGGCACTTGTACTTGGGTACTTTACTTTCTAATATATTTTGAGAACCAGTATCCAACAGTAAAGAAGAGTTTGCACTTTTGTATACAATTCTCTCCTCCAGCAGCAGCAGTGAGCAGTTTAGTTGTGTGTGTGTGTGCCTATTCTGTAGAATTTTTTTATTAGAAAAAGCACGTAGCCTCCATAGAATGTAACATTTCCTCTTGATGTGAGTTTTAATTCCCTGCTCACGTTCCTACTTTAGTTCCTTGTATTTATGTGCCTTGGGAATGGGACTTGGCAGCCATTAGATAGCAGCCAGCTACATGTGAGTATGCCATCACACACCAGAGAACCGCTTTGGATCGGAGGAAGAAGGAAAGAGAGAAAGAGACAGGAAAAAAAAAGAAAGAAAAGCTCCAAAACATGGGATTTGGATTAAACAGGATAAAGGCAGACTAGGAAAAGGCTTTCTTCGTCATTTCTCTCTCCCTCCTTTCTACTAGCACAACTTTTGCATCTCTCTCTTTCCATTCCATGTCTCAAGTCTGTTAGATTAAGCTGCTGTTGGTGGTGCGGAGGAGTTTTTGTTGTAGAGTAATCGCATTTTATGTGGCAGACATGCACAGAGTTTTTTTTCAGTTGACTAAAGTTTTCTGGTCACACGGTGTCCTTATGACTCTCTGCGACGGATGTTTGCAGTGAGATTAGGTACATACATACATAATGTATACTCCTACAACAATCCAACCTTCATACAATCCAACTCCAGTTGTACCTTTTGTTTTCCTCTTGTTTCAAAATGCACAATCCCCAGCAAAGAGTGTCTTCAACTCAATATGTAAACAAGCAATGAGCAAAATACAAATATTATTGAAGGTACAAATACAATCATAATAGTACAAATATTGCTGCAAAAAAGGCGTGCACATGCTTTGGTGCTACATCTGCTTGTAATGTTTCTTTCTTTGAACAAATTCTACTACAAAATTACTCCTTACAAGAATACCAAAAAGAAAATTTTCAGGTATTAACACTCAACGCCAAGTTGAACGGGAAAATTTGCAAACTCTTCTTCTAGAATACTCATGATAACATTATGGAAACACTTTTTGCTGCACCATCACTTCATTACTGGTGACCTAAGATAAAAATCACAGCTAAAATTTAAATATTCCACGATATGCTGCAATGACAATATATTTTTCTGCAGAAATTTAGCACCGTTCTTTGGTGCCTTCATTAACTAATTTATTCCAAATATGAGGCATTTATATGATTAACTCGTCTAAGTAGTAAATACTACAACTCAATTTGCTCAACCTTATTTTCCTTCATGTTATGATTATACGTAAAAGGCTAACAGCAACTATGTTCACCTGAAATTTTTGCTTCTTCATAATTCAATAAAATAATAAACATTTCTAGTTTTGGTTACATGTTTTCATTATGCATACTTTCATAGACCAAACATGTCCTGTTTTGTTTTGTTCTAATTTTTAAGCTGTTTCCAGTAGTAGTAATCATCAGCACATAAACTATGGTTTACAATGTACTTTTAGCATTCAAAGATTTTTTGAATGTCTAATACAGTTTATAGACGTTATTTCTCATATTTCATCCGCACCATAAACGCACAAACAGCTCCTTTTTTATTTCTCCATTCCTAAATTATCGTTGGCTCCTCACGTGGATGGTATTGGTCAGCAGTCAACAAGCCTGTAATTGCATCATGACTCAAAATATCCCACGGCGTTTCCTTTCCTTTAATTTACTCTGAGCTGAGAAAAAAGTTACAACCCCTTTCCAAAAGTAAAGAATGAACAAAAGAGAACTAAGGATCTTTAGGTAGCTCAACTTTTCAGGATTCTCTGCTCAATAACATATTATTACAGCTTTCGCTCAACAAGAGGGAGAGATATACTCAAGACTTTTTTTTGTAAATGATCACCTTCATCCACTCAGCAGACGGGCAGTCAGGGTAGCAGCAGCAGCAGCAGCAAGGAAGAAGGCAAAGGTAGCAACAAAAGATTCACTGCTTGCTTGGCTTGCTAAACTCGTTTTTATCTACATCTTCCATGTACGGTGTCCATGATTTTTTGGGTGATGGTATTTTATAAGAAACATCATTTTCTAGATAGGTATGTATAAGATGTTTGGTAGGTAGATATATTTCTTATTGCTTGAACAAAACGATGAGCTGCCCTCTCCATTTTTCTTCCAGTCGGACGAAATTTATCCATTATTTATTCTGTCTCTCCTTCCTACATGACTCCTGACTGGTTTCTTTTTTGTGCATCTTGTGAGAAACCTGGAAAACGAAGAAGCAAAAAGGAATGTGTGAGCATAATACATACATATTATTATTGTTATTATTAAACGATACATACCTGTTAAAAAGCATAATATGGAAAAAAAATAACAAGAAACCAGTACGAAAAAGTGGAAAACAAAATAAATATATTTGAAAGATATACACATATATTATGCATTATAAAAGGAGCAAAATTCATGTATTCTTGAAACCATATTTCCTGTTAAAGTTACGTCAATGATCCAGAACGAGTTTCCAGTTTCTTCTTGGTAGTACCTTATTCGATTCGCTCCTTTTAGTGTTTCCCTACAATTTATTTCTTTTGAAAAGGCAAAGTCTATATAATATGGTTGGAGTTCCCGTTAAAAACAAATTGACTATCGAATGGTTAGCTTCTCACAGTTTTAACGGACCAAAAATTACTTCCTTGCATGGCTTCACTGCTTGCCGCTGCTACTATAAGATTTTGGTTGGCTCAAAAAAAATGCAACATGAAAGAGCTTTTCGGTTTGTATGTGTGCGTAGTAGCAGAAAAAGAGATAGGAGAAAACGAAGGCAAAGCACGAACTCACAAGAGAATAGTCCGTAGTTAATGCTTTCCTAATGTTTGCTCGTGGCATTTGCCCATTTCTCTTCATTTGATGTAATGCCAGTTTTCGGTTCATTTAGTTTACCTTCCTTTCGGTTTCAGCTTTTGCTTTTCTTTCCTCACGGAAAATAGGTTGGGTTCGGATGGAATATTATCCAAAAAGTGTAGTCAGACTAAGTAGAAGTATATGAACGTGCATATATGTTTTGCTACGTTCGTTCCAACTAAAAAAGGATAAGAAAGAAGCAAACTAAGGTAATATAAAATTGCGCTTCGCTAACAACTTGATATGGAGCAAAGATGCGACTACTCCCTTCTTTTTTCGTTTGTTCGTTCTTCTGGTGGAGCAGGAATGAAATTGAAACTCGTATTTTCTCATTTTCCCTGAGTTAGGAGCTTTTTCGAGGGTGGAGGAAACTCATAGACATGTCAAAAAAGAGATGCTCAAAATTGGAAATTCAGAGTTCGTTTTTCGAAGCAGTGGAACGGAAACAAGGTACATGCCTACCTAGTATTATTATTATTTTGTATTTAGAAGCATATATTTATTGTAAGGGTAAATATATATGTGCATTAGACACAGACATTTACTAGTTTAGAAACAGGAGGAGCCCAATTGGATAAGATAAAAACAACAAAAAAAAAACACACACACAAGCAACTTTGAGCTTACATTATTCTACATCTACCCATAATGGAAACTGTAAAGTTGCGCTGTGTAGTAGCATTATTTATACAGTATTAATGATAATAATAATACGGAGAATGGGTTGTTTATTGGTTCTACTACAATCCAATTTAAATCACTGGGGGCATTAATATACAGTCCAGTATTCTCTAGCGTACTTACGACGAGTGTACATGAGAATATTGAAAAAGCATGTATAAACCAAATTATCTTATTGACATTATATTGTTCATGTCCATATTAAAAAAGTTATTTGCTGCACCTATTTATTCTAACACTGTCTTTTTAAAAACAAGATACTTAACATTGAATACGCTCATGCAAAATTAAAGAATTTTTAAAAAGAGGAGGGCATCTCTTCTAATTTTATTTTCAAACTAAATTTTCGTTCAAAATGAATTTTTCGAGATATTTCAGATAACTCTGAAGTAAAAAATTCAGTGCAATGTTTTTGTGGCTAAAAATTTTTGTCCTGTCCAACTTGGAATAGTAGAGTTGGTCTAACAGACAGAAGCAGCAGTATGTGGTAACTCTTTTATCTTGTCAACTTTCCAAGTAATATTCGCATGTCATTGAATGAATCTGCCACACAATGCTTCACTGCTGTTTTTATGGCAAAGAATAACAAGACGTGCTGCTGGTTAGTAAAAAATCTCACTTGAGAAAAAGCTTCCACCACTTCGGAACGAAGAAACCAAGATATTATTCATGTGATGTGAGTGAAAATGAGAGAGCGCTAGAAACCATTATACAACACATTTTCAGCGAGAGAGAGAGAATGTAAAAGAAAGCATGGCGATCGCATGTTACTACTGCACTGGTTGTTAGAAGATGTGTATTTGAACACGAAATAGAGTAGAAGAGGCAGAAGCACTAAAGCAATTTCACGAAAGGACTATAAATTATGAGTAGATAAAAAGGGAAAAAAGTGAAAGAAAAAAGTAAAGTGCGAAATGACACTTTCCACATGAGAGCACAAAAGAGAGTCTCATAGTTTCCTCCTTTCCTCTTTACATTTCTTCCCGCCGCTGTATAGTAAACTTGACTATACTCTTTGAATTTTCCTGGTCCTTGTGTTTGCGTGTTTAAAGAAGAAAGAAAAGAAGAAGAAGCCCTAGCAAGTATATAGTAGTGTATGTCGGATAGAATGTCGTTTCACGTACAGATGAAAAATGGTCATGGGAATTTTTTTCACGCCTTGAATTTTTCCCCAAAAAATAATGGCTAGCTGAGTAAGATTCTTTAAGCGACTTTCCCCAATTTCTGTCACATCCTTACTAAATTTATTTCTAGATCTAACAGAATATTTTTTTTTTCGTGAAAGCTTATGAACTGCTGTGTCTGCCTGCCACTACTCATACTGCAAAGTGGCAAGAAAGAAAGAAATTGCACATGGCTGTGTGTACCTAACGAACGTACATATATAGAAATATGTTCAAGTGAGGGAAACAGTAGTCTTGTATACATGCATGTGAATGAACATTATGATGAGGTAAAATAAAGTGCTGAAATGTTAACGATAAATTTTCACTTTTTCAGCAATGAAAATGTTCACTATATCTGTGATATCATTGTCCATTTGCATGTAATGACGTCAAAGGTAAGTGTATAAAAAGTTCCCCTGCTGCTGTTAGCAGAAGAAGCGCAGTGAAAGATGAAGAAGAAACGAGAATGATAATGTTTTTTTTTTGCTTTACTAGTAAAATAGTACATACACTCAAACTCAACCAACCTAAAGCAGCATCTTCACCACTTTGCATATACCTAATCATCTTGAATGCATGTTATGGCAATGAGGGAAGTGAGATGCGATCCTTCAATTTCCTTTTAAACATTTGAATACCAGAGAGTACTGGTAAATACAGTGTAGAGAGAGAGAGAGAGAGACGAAATCAACAGTAAAAAATATTTGCTTGAGGGCAAAAAATATGCCCCTTTCCCTCTATCTTACTCTAACTTCCTATCACAATTTACTTTTGCTATCTGCGATGCTGCTGCGTTTATGCATACTTTCTAAACTTCAGGGAGTCGCGTACTGGTTAACAGCAATATCCATAAAACTGATNAAATCAACAGTAAAAAATATTTGCTTGAGGGCAAAAAATATGCCCCTTTCCCTCTATCTTACTCTAACTTCCTATCACAATTTACTTTTGCTATCTGCGATGCTGCTGCGTTTATGCATACTTTCTAAACTTCAGGGAGTCGCGTACTGGTTAACAGCAATATCCATAAAACTGATAAGATTCATTGGCAATGAAGAGAACCTGAAATACGATCAAGTGATGATCGAATGAAGCAAAAAAATTTTCTTGCTTGCAACTCCAAACACCTATCATCATTTCCAAAAACGCGTTTCATTTTTTTATATATTAGCCATTTAGGTGGTTATATGTTAAGGAGCCGAACCATTGACGCTGATATACTACTACTGATATGCTACTGCTATGTGAATTTTGTCGTTAATAAGTAAGAATGTGTCTGCCGAAATGTAATACTATAGGAATATTATGTTGGTTGGTAAGTCTCATCATCACAAATTCACAGAGTAGTAGTATTCTAAAGATACGAAATTCACATTGAGCCAGATCAAATATTATACACTGATACAGCTAGAAAAGCATAGTACNATGTGAATTTTGTCGTTAATAAGTAAGAATGTGTCTGCCGAAATGTAATACTATAGGAATATTATGTTGGTTGGTAAGTCTCATCACAAATTCACAGAGTAGTAGTATTCTAAAGATACGAAATTCACATTGAGCCAGATCAAATATTATACACTGATACAGCTAGAAAAGCATAGTACTTTTTATACTTCCAAATATGGAACTTTGCCCAAGGGCTGCTGGTGCAGTGGGCACACACAGCCGTTCTAGGCATCTCTTCGGCTTTGGTGAGATAGAATTCATTCTTGAAAGAGCATTAAAGTTATAAATCCTCCTTATCTTTTTCTTCCGAGAACGCGAGAAAGCAATTTCGTACGACATTTTCTTGCATTTTATAACATTTGTTGAGGAACGTGTGTAACCAACCATATACTTTTTGAAGTGAATACGAATGCTAAAGAAGCTAAAAGTTTTAATAAGGTTGCATCTTCCGAGAACGCGAGAAAGCAATTTCGTACGACATTTCCTTGCATTTTATAACATTTGTTGAGGAACGTGTGTAACCAACCATATACTTTTTGAAGTGAATACGAATGCTAAAGAAGCTAAAAGTTTTAATAAGGTTGCAACGTATCATATTGATGACATTTTGGTAATCTACAAAATTTAAAAGAGACGTTTGTATCAACGAAATGGCAAAAGAAATTTCTAATCTTTAAAAGTATTCTCATGTTTTACATGCAACGTCATTATACTGATAGCAGATTTTGACAAACTAAAATTATCTTTTCCATTTTTGATTTGGAATTCTTAAAAAAGAGGATAGAATCGGTAAAATAAATATTTTTATACTTGGATCAAACAGTATTTTGACAAACTAAAATTATCTTTTCCATTTTTGATTTGGAATTCTTAAAAAAGAGGATAGAATCGGTAAAATAAATATTTTTATACTTGGATCAAACAAAAAATTAACTAGCACTACTACAAAGGGATACGCTATACATTGTTGTAGTATTTAGCTTGATAGATATCTAGTAGTACACGAGGGAAAATAAATGACACGATTCTCATAACTCACCCCTTTGCTCCAACCCGACTCTCCCTCTCATTTCATCTCGTTTAGAATTCTTTTATTTTGAAAACCTTCCACATCTTCACCCAACGGTACGTGTAAGTAAAAGAAAAGAACGGTTTCCTCTCTCTCTCTTAACTAAAGTTTCTCTTTGAAAGATATATATTGGAATGTAGCAGTAAAGGATAGCAGAGGATCATATATTAAGAGCCGTCTGCAGGCTATACCTTTTTGATAAAAGTTTAAGAAAGAAAAAGTTTATTCAATTTGAAACTTGCTACTTCTATTAGTACGTTTTCATGCCATTATTCCTAGATTCTTTAATATGACTAGTGCAAAGCAAAAGAAGTTGACTAGAAACTTGGCATTTGTTCTTACACACGTATACAAAATGTATGTATGATAAACGAAGCAAAGTGATTCTGATTCTAGACTGTACGTTACATGTGTACTTTTTCGCCTCTCTTCTTCTTCCTCTTAAACTTCCTTGCTTCATTCTCACTATACAATAAATTACAACTGGAAACCCATTCAACCCGCCATGGAGTCTAAGGCCATATATTTCACCCGTTTTCCCGCACTCTCTTCTGTTTTGCTGCGGAGTACTTGGATCTCTCTCTTCATCCAGCTTTTTACTACGTTCTATTATTATTATTATATAGAATTATAGAATGTAAGTTAATGCTAAAGTTTCTCGTGAGGAAATAAGAGAAGACGAAACGTCCAGCCACCAACAGAGTCTCAGTTTCAGACAGTGCCACTAAATATATGACCCATTGTGTTTGTAATAGCTCGGCAAGTTAGTTGCAATAAGTCTACTAGTTTACTACAGCAGCATTACAACTTATAAACTAGACGTATATAAAAGTCTCAGCTTCAACTCTTCTCTCTCTCTCTCTCTCAAACAGGCAGTGCAGTACGTGTATAGGCTTTTTCCTATATCACATGCTTTTACACTGACATCCAAAAATTTTATATTATGCTTACATTCTCATCAACTAATATACTTTTTTAGTAGCAACAGTTAAACATGCTCTCTCTCTCTCCCTCTCCCACACACAACAACAGTCAGACTTAAAGAGGATTTTCTTTTCCTGTTTGTGAATTTAGTAAAATAAAGTCAGTCACAAATAATATGTAAGTAAGTAGTGTACGCATTACATAGAGTCAGTCTTAATACTATTAAACCCATTAAGGATAATATATAATAGTCTTAACCTCTGAATTATTTGATGTGAGCAGAGACGGGAAAGTGCCATCATCTTCACACATGATTTGGGAGAGTTTGCCTTGCCTATAGTTCTGTAGTTGGATGCCTGGAACTTTTGCAATTCTCAAACGAACCAAATGATTTTTCTCTACGTTGATATGAAAGAGAGTATAAGTAGTATGTATGGTGTAAAGGAAATGAATAGACGAACAACCCTTGTCTACTCCTAGCTTCTCTCCGAAAGTTTTTTTTTACAAAGAAATACAACGCACTGGTCATTTCCAGTAGCAGCTTCCTTTTTCTAGCCGAAGTAGCAGTTTGTACTATATCAACTAAAAGTACAACAATTGACATCCGCTGCCTGAATGAAATGCTATTTTTTCGTTTGCCTACATAGCTTCCTATGTATTTATATGAATGGCAATGGAGGAAAAGTGGCAGTCAAGCAGAGCGAAATTGATTTCTATAATTTTAGTTCCATTGCTGAAAAAATCTTTTGAGAGTACCTATACTTGTGTCACAGCAATTTATTTAGTATGTGATTGTGTGGAAGAGAGCAAAGTATCCATTGTAAATAAAGTAATGGTAGTCGTGTGGTAGTGGCTCACATTGTTCGCATTTGAAGGGATGAATGAAAGGAAAAGTTTAAATGTTTATAATAATGTAAATTATTTGTAGTCTTGTTCTCTAGCCCTTATGATATTGTTCCTCCTAATGTGTCACTTCCTTTCTACAGCCACCATGCCGTTGCTCAAGTATGTCCTTTTTTCCACTCTGCCTGACTGATCATAATTACTGTTTTGATGTATGCGGCGACGGCGTAGTGCATAGTGCACAAACATGTAGACCACTGAAAATTATTGTGTAAGAACGAGAACAATGCGCTTATAAACACATTAGAATTATGTATGCACCCATCACCTACACAATATGAACAAAAGGACCTTTGTGACTACATTATATGCGACAAAGCATGTCAATATATGTCACTCACTCAGCCAAACCATTTTCTTCCTTTTCTGCTGCTGCTGCATGTGCAAGACGTGTGCTGGCTGAGAGAGGGTGTCGGTGTGTGGAGTATCTTTTCTGTCCTGTAGGTACATTTTTACATACAATACCGTATGCAATGACGACAGCCAAAAAGTGGAAAAAGTGCATGAGGCTATAACCCTGTTTTAAGTGAGTAAGTGAAGTGGGTTTATGATTTTATTATTATTAGTATTATCTCTAGTGGAGTGATTATTACAATCATTATTATTATGACTATTGTTATAACTTTTTGGGAGGCCGTTCCCATTCATTCATTCATAAGAATGAAACATTGTAAATGTGTGTACCTAAGCATGTATGTACAATAAATAGCATGCATGCATAAGGGTAAGCCATACAAAGATAATAAGTACAGTCGAATCTGTTTATAAAAGGTAATCCCATAAAAGGCTTTTTCTATTAAAGGCAATTTTGTTGTCGCCCGGATTTATAGGTGCTAAATTGCATGTTATTTCGGTTGTTTATAAAAGGGTACGTTATAAGAGGACTATCACTATTAAAGGCATAAATTCACTGCCCCAAGGAGAGTTTACCGTATCTTATAAGAGGCAAAGTGCGTAATGCTAGCGACAAAATGCTTTTTTTACAAACAACGCGTCTACCGTATCATATCACCAGTCCATGTGACAATGTTTTTTCCTGTCATGTGATGACTTTTGATGAACTCTACCTTCGTGTTTGGTGCCTATCTATTAGTAGCCGTCCATCACTTTTTAAAAACCATTAAATAAGTCATCGTTAAATGAGTTAGGATGGATAAAGGTGTTAAAAAACGAAAATCTATTTCAGTAAGTACCAAGTTAAAAGTTATTTTTGAGATAGAGAATGGTAAGACACATTCAACTGTTGCTAAAGAGAACGATCTCTCGACTAAAACCGTGGGAACAATTTGGCTTAACAAGGAAAAAATTAAACAGGACAGCACATCGTTCAACTTGTCATTTAAAAAAGTAAGGAGGTGCACCTATGAAGAAATTGACCAGGATTTGCTTGAGTGGTTTAACATCCAAAGAGCTCGAAACCTGTCGGTTGGAGGTCCTTTGTTGAAAGAGTATGCTCTAAAACTTGCCAGCGACAAAGGATTGAAAGACTTTTCTGCATCTGACGGCTGGTTACTATCATGGAAAAAACGACATGGCGTAGTTTTCAAATCTCTAGCAGGTGAGTCGGCAAGTGTTAACCTAAATCTTGTAGACGATTGGATTCAAAATGTTTGGCCTACAATATCTGAGGGTTACTCTCCTCGAGACATTTACAATGTGGACGAAACTGGATTGTTTTTTCGATTAATGCCGAAGAAAACGTATGACTTCAAGGGATCTGAGTGTCATGGAGGAAAACAGTCAAAAGAAAGATTAACTGTCATGCTATGCACAAATGGAGACGGAAGTGACAAGATGAAACCTCTTGTCATTGGCAAAAGCGCTCGACCACGGTGTTTCAAAGGGATTAGAGACTACAGTACCTTGCCAGTGCAGTATGAGGCTAATAAAACAGCTTGGATGACGTCTGCAATTTTTGGAAATTGGATTAAAGATCTCGACCGAGCTATGAAACTGCAGAATGGAAAAATCATTCTCTTGATGGATAATTGTCCGTCTCATGTTGCAGGAAAAGTTAAAACTGACATGGTAAAGCTAGTGTTTCTTCCACCCAATACAACTTCTATCGCTCAACCGTTGGACAGAGGAATAATCAGCTCTTTCAAAGTCCATTATCGCCGACATCTCATTCAGAAAACCATACTGAAATTGGACGCTGGAATTGATACAAAAATTGATGTTTTGGAGGCAGTCAATGGTATTCATTCAGCCTGGCGGCTTGTAACCCCTACTTGTATCAAAAATTGTTTTAAAAACTCAAAGATCACCAACTGTGGCAATGACGACATTGAGGAGGTCGAAGAATCAGAGGAAAGTTTAGATGAAGCAATGCAGGTTTTAAACGCTGCTGATGTTACCTTCGAGGATTATGTAAATGTTGACCAAAACTTAATCCTGCACGAGACCGTTCCTGCTCTCTGTAATGCTCCCGATAGCACAGTTGAAGTAGAAAGCACGGTTAACAGTGACTCTGAGGATGAAGAGGTCAGGGAGAAAATAACCCATGGACAAGCACTGAAACTTTTGCAGGATTTAAAACATTTTTTGTTTTGTGCCGGGTCTAGTCAGAACATTCTAGTGTCTGTCGATGAAATAGAGCGATTTGTAATGAAAAACAAAGTTGATTCAATGAAACAGTCTGTAATCACTGAGTTTTTAAATTAATAAATCTGTCCTTGCTGATATAAAATTTGTTTATAAAAGGCATGCCTCTTATAGCTATAAAAGGCAATCTCTATTAAAGGCTATTTCTTTGTCGCCGTTGAACCCCTTTTATAAACAGATTCGACTGTATGCAGTAGGTACATCCTATGTTTGTCTTTTTGCGGCTTATATCGTGTGAACTATTATTATCACTACCATGACATGTTCATATTAATGNGAAGCCGTTCCCATTCATTCATTCATAAGAATGAAACATTGTAAATGTGTGTACCTAAGCATGTATGTACAATAAATAGCATGCATGCATAAGGGTAAGCCATACAAAAATAATAAGTATGCAGTAGGTACATCCTATGTTTGTCTTTTTGCGGCTTATATCGTGTGAACTATTATTATCACTACCATGACATGTTCATATTAATGCTTTATGGACAACCAGTACTTCTGGTGTCGTCGCTCGTTTTTTTTCTCTTCTGAAAAATAATTTTTGCATGCTTTTATTATGTGTGGTATTCTCATGCATTTGTCATGAGCTTGTTCATCATATGAAGTTCACTCACAGTAATGGAAAAGACAATGGCAAAAAAGTGCATGGAAAAGAGTCTTCAGAATTGAAAGTGATATAGCATATATAGCTTTAGTTTAATGCATGACAATGATAATATGGGGCATTGCCAGCTATGTTGTTAAAAAGAATGGCTAGGAGAAAGGCTTATTAGTGCTGCTATACTCATAACATTGTGAGGGCCCTGAATGGTGGCAACTTCATTTGTACAGTGAATTGAATTGAATGTATTTTTAGCGACTAAATTTTTTAAGGCAATCAGCTTAATAATACGGAATACATACATAGCTTTCCTGAAATACATTATAATAGTTTGACAGTTTTTGATGATGGAGACATAAAAATATGATTTGTCACGGTTTTTTATGATATATACATTATATAATCATAACTATAATACATGTATGAACTGACTTGAATGGTCAAATCCATAAATCTGGCTGGTAAGAATGGTGTGGTATAATGCAATTATTATGAAATGTTTTTGTGCCCTATTTATGAACTGATACTACCAGTCATCAAGATTATCCATAGCAGTTGAAAAAAGCTGTAGTATAATTTGTGGGTTATATCTTTAAAACAGCAGTACTGTATCACGTCAAAATTAAGTCCAGCTCCTATTGCATGGCTAATGACAATGTCATGATGATCAATTCGGTTCCACACTTCAAGGATGATGTGACACTTGAAATGGATAAAAAACTGATTTATTAGACAATAATGCCCTTTTGAATGTCACATCCGTAACGATTCTTTTGTTTTATGCGATGAAACAACTTTTTAAACGCTGTTCAGACGGGAGCTAGAACGGTGTATGTAGTCTGATGTATTTTTCTCTGATAGAGAAAAGCCATCATCATTATATGCAACTTTATGCATACTGCATTAGTCATTAGTATAATATTTTATTTTGCATTATTAACACTTCAAATGCAAATGGTGTCGGTATAATTATTGGATTATATAATAGCTTAACAGTATATGACCAATTTTTTTGACAAGAGTACACGGTGGGGAAGAACACCTCCTCCCATTCGGCCTCGATTCTTCGTGCAGCGTGAGAATATAAATTCAAAATTACGTTTTTTAACGTATGTAGTATGTATACGTGTATGCATATCTGTAAATGTATAGACATTTCATCAATTTATGAACCTGGAAAATCCTAGTTGAAACCATAACGCGATAGTTATCTACATATTATGTTTTATGTGAAATAAAATTATTTTCTGTCAAAAGAAGAGGCAACATAATGTTAATTTTAATTACTCAGAAAGATAACATTTCGTTTCTTCGTTAATCTCTGTTCATGCATAATGTTTCCCGAATGCACATTTACTATGCACAGCAAACTGGTAAACCTGACACCAACAACAGCTTGTACATTTTCGTCGGCTTAGATCGCACACCAGGCATTTTGGTTATTTTAGGTTTCTCACACCAGGCATTTTAAATTTTTTAGATTTCTCACAACGAGTATTTTATCATTTTTAGGGCTGACGCACACCAGCTATCTCAATATTCCTAATTTTGATAAAATCCTTGAATACTGTCATAAGATCAAACACAGATGACATAACAAAATTATATTGAAAAATATTAAATTTCTGAATGATTTGTCACTGGAGTCAACTTGTTTTGATAAAAAAAGTTCCATTTTTTAATATTTGTGAAAATATTGATGATTATTGATAGGTTTCGTATTTTTCCTGCACGAACCCCTTATTTGTGAAGTAAACGCAATGGCTATTACCTCGTTGCTTATCTCACAGCCATACATGATTTGGGTACCAATTTGTTCAGAAAATTACGGGCTTTCTATTCATGATTTTTTCTCACATCGCCCCAATTTAAAGATAGCTTGTGTGTGCCAGCCCTAAAAATGATAGGTGTGAGAAATCTAAAATTTTTAAAATGCCTAGTGTGAGAAATCTAAAATAACCAAAATACCTGGTGTGGGATCTAAGCCGACGTTTTGTGAATGTTTATTATCATTATCGTCACCATCAAAACTGCCAAAAAAGTGTGTACGTTGCGTTATAACATACCGAATAACGTAGTTGAGCACATTTTATAGGTAAATTTAATAGGTTTTACGTACCCCAAAAAATATATATTAAAATCCCAGCCGTCAGTACAGTAAGCATAAGCATATGAATAGTGCATTTGACACGAAAATCCGTCGTACTCACTCCAGCTTTCTCTCTCCTAAGCCATTATGATACTTATTCTTGAAAGTGTTATCTAAATGGTCACATTTAAGTACATTTTTAACAACACAGTAACGATTTTAACAACTGTATGTGTACTGCCACTTGCCGTTTTCTTGCTTAAAAGGAAGAGATATGTATGGATATGTACAATAGAAGTTTTTGAAATAGTTAGTTTGTTCAGAAATGTATATGTAAACATGTGTGTGTGTCTTGAAGAAGTCAACCTCACTTTGTTAAAAAGCTATAAAACTCACGGGTAAAAGCGGTAGTAAAGTATTTTATGCCGCTTTTAACAACCGTACATACTACAAGTACATACATTCACACTCTACCTACACCCTTCAAAGGAGAAAAAGGAAGCAGTGCAGACTGAGCAGTACAGATAGCGTCGTTTTCTCCTTTGCTCTCTATCCGGACTTTTGGGGAACAGTGCTTCCTGTTATGCTAAATACCTACACTAACTTCAGCTGGGATTACCTCACGCATATAATTAGAATTTAAGAATTTATCTAACATTTTTGAAAACAATAGATGACATTCGACTAAATTAAAGTTTTTTTTTCTCATTTAATTTCTTCTGCTGACCATACTAATTACCAAATTCTTTATGTCCATCTTTTGTCGGCAATATCCGACAATAATAGTACACTGAAAAGGGATAAATGCCAAAATTAAAAAGGCTATTAAGACTACGGTTAATGGCCTCTCATTCCATTCGCCATTGTCACTGGGCATTTCAAACTTGTCACTGCCATTTATTATTCATTGAGCAACAGTTTGACATGGAAAAAGAAATACTAACAGCATGGCAAATTGACAAGTTTATGAGAAATCCATTGAATAAATAGGTACTTATTCTTTGCGGAATGTATGTTGGTTTCCCGAATTAAAATAACTTGAAGCAGAAAATTATAAGCATTGTTAGTGTGCAAGAACTACATAAATTACAATAAATCTAGATAGACAATATAATGTCGGCTAGACGAATAGTAGTTTTTAGATAACACAGTAGTAGTAATCGATTAAAAGTGGTATTGCTGTTCATAACTTAAGTCAGTCCCATTATCTGCCCATAAAACTGTCATCATGTCTTTTCAATAGTTGATGTAAAAATAGAAGGAGTTGCCGTGAAGTCTAAAATTGAATCAAAAAACTTGAGAAATGTTGATTTTCTACTGACTTAATATTGACGGATGGTCAATAGTCTTTACAATAAATAGAAAGTAAAATCTCGTTTCGTGAGTTTCGACATTTCGTCTGGCAATTCTGTTTTGAAACATGATATTATTTCAACAAGATCAGAATGAGCAATGAGCAAGAGAAACGGCATGTCTTTCAAGATTCTCTTTGACACTTGCCCTACTGCTTGTTTATCTATTCTTTCAGCGAATGTTTCTTTTATTTTTAAGATTTGCTGATGATGACATGTGGGCGAGTATTTTATTGGCTTAAAGACAAGTACAATCGTATAATGACCGCTGATGGATATTTTAATGGACGTAATGATAATATGCTGTAAAATGTTTGTATCACTTTGGTCAATATGAAACACACTCAAACTGTTCCTTAACTCCAGAAGAGAGAAGATGCAGAGAGTCACAGGAGCGCAAACTTGAAATATAAATTATACGTGATCGTGACACCACGACATTAACTTTTAGAAAAACAAATATTACATTTAAGAAAGTGGAGAATTTGGCTGAATTAATACGCAATTTCACAAAGAGCACGAACAATAAACCTGGCAAAACGTCTTATGCTTCAACTTTTTATAATACAATAAAGTACGAACCCAAATTAATATCTTACTGTTTTGCTTAAATGTAAGCCTCTCGTAGACGTGAGTCCTTTCAAAACTTCACTTTCACGAAAAAATACATTTTATTAAAATATACGCCTCCAATAAATCCAAAATGTACATCTCATGGTAATTTAAATTTTAGAGTAGAGCAGCTACTAGCTAGCTACTACTTTTTAATTCGTCTAGTTTCTTCAAATTTTCCTGGTCAACTGGCAAAAGCCAACCTTAGTTTAGATACCTGAAGGAATGGATTATTGCGTCATTGCATGTTAAAAGTGTAAGGATTGAAAAAATGTACCGTGAGATTTCTCCTCTTTCATTTTACATCAAGTGGGACATGAGACATTTTTCGCTTTTGTGATGCGACAGTTAAAAGTACAATGACGAGCAAGTAAAATAAAAAAGGGTCCACTTCTCTACAGCCAAACACACACAGCCGCAGCAAGGGGAGCACCAATTTTCCTTTACCTCTCAAAAATATCCAAACATAGGATACATCTTTATGAACTAAAAATACAGAACTTAATGTCTCTATATTGCTCACCTGTCTATTTTTACCTAGCTTTTTATTGTAAAGAGCTTCCCTTTCCCACCAACCGTGTACAGAGATGCGCTCTAATTTTACATAATCTTTTTACTTCTGCAGCTTTACCTAAAAAAGCGATCTTGTACTTGCCTACTTTGATATGTGTGTACTCTGAGTATGTAAAATAGGTTAAATGCATTTTATCTCTTTTTGAAGAGCAATAAGATGTTCAATGAAACGACACGCTGACAAAACTGTTAAAAGAACCGGTGTCAGTATTGGTGGATCGATTGATATGTTTTTACTTTTTTCTTTATTTGTCATTCAACACAGTTTTTTTAAAGATAAATATTTATGACTTTGTCAAAAAGTACTGCTACTTTTCTTGATGAATAAATAAAATAACGGTAGTTGTACTCTAAGTGTTAGGAAGCTGGACGCAAGGCAATGAGTCAAAAAGGTATTAGAGCGGATTGGATTATGTTGTCACTGTAAATCATCTACCTGCCAGGTTGCCAGTTTTACTGTTGTATCAATTGTTTGTGGGATCATAAAATTCAAACCAAGACTCTTCAGGGTAATTAGTCTATCTATCTACTTTACATTTTTAGATGAAACGTTTATAGGTAGCACACGTCCTTTCCTTCTGTAAAAAATGATCTTTATTTGAAAAAGTTTAGTTGGGAGTAAGTAACACAACTTTATAAGACAGGAAGAAGTCAGAATTAGAATCAGTGTGATCTTGTACTTGTATAACTGCTGCATACATACTTGAAGTAGTTGTAAATGCGAAAAATTCATTCGTGTTTTTAAAAAATATTTAAATTTACACAACGAATTGCATGTTATATGCTTCCTGCTTCAAATAATTGTAATGACTACTCCTATAGATAATGTGAG
>JAHZMZ010001164.1:0-16344 GCA_027743805.1 Lepidocyrtoides sp. E14 | reverse complement strand
AAGAGACGGTTTTGGTAACTGCGGTGTTACAAAGATCCCCTTTACATAAACATGACTCGATCATCAAGTCCTTCTTTTTTGTGCAAACATATGCACTGTTTTTTTTAGTTTTAGTACATCCTTTTTGTATGATAGTGGAATCGTCAACTTTGAATGTGTTTTTGTAACAGGCCATTTCCATCGTGCTTTCTTCGTTTTTGGGGACCTTACATTGTCTCCTTCCTCCAGAACAACCTTTACCCTGATAGCAATAACAGTTCACAGAGAGGGAGGGCACTTAAGCATAAATAAAAATGGACGAAACATTGTTTATTTTTAGAATATTTGACATTTTTTAAAGAATTAAAACTGAAGAACAAGGTATGAAAAAAATATGGAATCAGGGAACCAACTTGAATTTGCATCCGATGGCGCACAAAGACTCAGTAGTAATCCTACTCCAATTAAAAAGAGAATGAAGTCCTGCGTTAAGAGCATTGTTATACCTCAACCTTTAATTAGCGTATTATCTCTTTGAGAATTATTTTAAATCAGTTAAGTTCAAATGATGACCAACTGGACTTTACCAAAAAAAATAAAACTAGTTTTACAAAATTATTAGAGAATCAGTATTATGCAATCAAAATCAAATAAAAATTCAAATTGTGTTATCGTTTTATATTTCAAAATTTTTCTTTATAATTTAATTTTGGTAGTTTTTCTCCATTTGTTACTAGGACATGCGTTCTATACTTTATGCCATGTAAAAGACTGCCTGAATCAACAAAACTCAAAATCTACGCCATCCAGATTTTAAATTACTGTCTCACTGCCTAGTTGATAGGATGATTGCCCAACAACACAGTGTAAGCACGTGAGCGATCTACTAAGACATTTTTGCAATGAAGACATAAACACAGGTAGTTCTTTTTAAAAGTAAAATATTTCCACATTACACTGCTTCCTTTTCATGCTTGAATTTTGAAAATTTTGTCATGTGCAAAACTGAACAATTAACAAAAGTTCAGAAATACGGTTTTGATGAATGTATTTTCATATCTTTCCTCTTTAAAGTTGTACGTGCGGAATTAGTACATTTATGAAAATTGTATTATATAATTGTTTCGTTAAGTAAGTATTAATTAGCTGTAGTGATAGGCCATGAGAATACTTCCGACGCCAATCATCACACTTAGGGCAACTGATGGTCCTATTATGGAGCTGTGATTGCAAAGATCACCTTCACAGCTACACAAATTTGCCTTCTTAACTTTGCGACTCCCTATTTCAGCGTTCTCGGTCGTTTCGCATCCCAACCTCACTTTATTAGCAGATGTGCAGCCTTTGAATAACAATGGCCCCCTATTATCTTCCCCCCTCAATGTAATACATCGTGTTTCACTAGCCAAACAAGGCGACTCTACAGCTTTTCCACTGGTTCCATCCATTCCAAGAAATGAATAGCATTTAACTAAAAACAACAAAATCACAAAAAGTCAAAAGGGAAATGAATTGACGAATTTATATAAAAATTATTCTCAAATCTCAACTGCTGATTGCTGATATGAATGAGTTATTGGTGAAAATTTTAGCTTTTTGTCTACCTACTTGTGCTTGATTCTGAAATGAAGCTTATAATTATCAGCATTACAATGCTTGAAAAAGTGAAACGTTTCTTTGAGCTGCAAAACATTTTTTTTGCACGATGGATATCTCTTTAGTGAATTTAACTGCATTGGTGCTTATGGGAGATTCAGTGACTGAATTTCAGTCACTACAATGCTAGACCTCTGGGTAGGAAACATTGAAAAAAAGAACAAATACACTTGTTATACATCATATTCTATAATAACCACAAAACAGTATGTACGTAATACTCATGTAGACGGAAACTTGCCAAAATGGCGAAATTATTTCCTCCTCGATGCGTTGGATATTGGATGTTTATAACAGTACCTAAATACAAACTACATAATGTAGGTTACATATCTTGGTTACGTGGTAGATAATATAACATTCGACATTGTATATATTAGTCATATTTCCATGAAATTTAGTAGCATTAATGTTATTACACAATCAGGTAAAGTATTTGGGAAACTTTGCAAAATATTGTGGTGAAGTGAATACAATTTAGCTGTCTGGTCACTAGATATGAGAATATGATATACATTTTGTTAATTTTCTACTTGGCATTAACTTGAATTCGATAAAGGTTGGCTATGTAAACTTTATCGCAGCCAGTAAAGAAAACCAACTCTACATATGTGGCGTGATAAATTCTCGATGCACGTAGGAAAACAGCACGCATGTACGTTCAGTTTAGCACGAGCACATAAATGCGTGAAATTGGGAAATGACGCTTATGAATGACTCAAGAAATTTATGTGTATTCTTTACCCAAAATATTACCCAATATATAAACACATGAGTAAACGATAGTCAAGCTTGTCCTGTTACATAATTTGTTTAATTAGTCAGAATGCGCTATTGAGTGCGGTTCGCTATTAAGAAAAAAAATTAATAGAAAATTTTTTGGTTAAATTAAATTATTGTTAAAAACATGAAATAATTTACTGGTTGCACTGGTTTATGGGTTGCACTATAAAAGCCTTTAACACTAGTTATGCTGTGTTCCGTTCCGTTACGAGAGTTAAATGCTGACTTGTGTACTGTTTCATGTAACTATACATGCTAGAAAAAACTACATCTTGTTGGCAACTTTTATTCATAAACTTATTCTTATGCAAAAGCAAAGTAACAATGCAAAACAAGCAATTGAAGCAATCAGTTAAGAAAAACACAAAATTGCAAAAGTAAACATAAAAACGATGCAATTGGGCTTGTCTCTGAGCTGCTTTCTAATTCTGAGCCTTTCTTCACCCAAAAGTTCCCCTACATTTTTCCGGATGATTACGTGACAAATCCTTAAGAATAAAAGGCCACCCCATCGTTCTTTTACTACCATATTATTTCTCTATATTTTACTTACTTTATTCTCGCTAAAAATCTCTAATCTTTTGCCCCACTCACCACCAACATTGCACTTCATCTTCTCTATATGCACTGTAGTACATTATTCTCCCTATAAATATGGGAAGCAAGTCGAGTGGCAGTAGAAAAGAACCCTCATTCACATTTTCCCCGTTCTTCATCTTCTCTTTTTTCCTTTTTCCTTCCTCTCATCATCATTATCATCAGGATGATTATCGACATTGGGATCGTCGCCCTCTTCTCTTCCACGGTCGGTCTCTTTTTGAAGTGTTTTGAATCAACAGAATTTTTAACACCAACTACAACATCAACAGTCAGATACAAAAGAAGTAAAAGCTCATACGACAGTCACCTCAATTCATCTCAATAACCCGAAAAATCCTAATAGAAAAACAGAAACATTAGTGGCAGTGGCAGCAGCAGCAGTTGCACTTAAAAGAAAGAGAGTCAGTATTCAGTTCACTAGGCAAACTATATTTGCCTACCTTTCCTTCTATAATAAGTTTGCGTTCATTACTCAACTTTTTATTAAGATGTTTTCAATGGTTCCTCTTTATCTCTGACGCCAATCAACTACCCTATTCTTCACCTAAACGTAAAACAGAAAAAGAGCAAGAAAGCTCAGTAGAAAACGATATTTTAAATATGGAATAATATACACATTGCCAAGAAATTTAATTAGCTTACTTAATCATTCCTTTAAAAAACATTCTTTTTATATGCATTTAATGTAGTACTTTACGCAGATCATTACATTTGCTTGAAAATCATGAAAAACTGAGTCGATGGTATTATAAATGCGACGTACAATATGCAAGTGACATAATAAGTAATGACGGCATTTGAAGCCAAAACCACATTAATATGTAAGTATACGAAGTTATTTTATCTCTTGAAACATACTTTGTACACTCACGTGAGTTAACATTTAACCAAAATGATCAGTCAGTCTCTCTATCATTTGTTCATCTGACTATTCTTCTATCTTTTTAAATTTGTCACATCTCTTCCTCCTGCCTCCTCTCTAATGTACTTTCTATATAAAACTTCATTAAAATATGCTACATAAAAAGTAGTGCATGAGGTATCAGGTATGATAGCACTAGTTACTGTACTATACTTGCGACTGGAATAAATGGGAAAAATGATACTAATAAACTTGCCTATTTAGTGTAATTTTTTATAATGAAGTAACCAACTTGAATGTTTGAAAAGGTCGCCCAACATAATAATCGTCGATAATTGCCAGCTCCGCTAATTAAATGGAATAAAATCGTTTGTGTAAACATTTCATTACCACTAACTATTAAAACGTTTAGTAGTATTTGATATTGAATACAGAGTTACTTATTGAATATTTTGTAGAACTGCATTAAGTTCTTTATAAAGCTAAAAGTACATAATATCTCAACCTTTTTTTAAAAATCGCCTCCACAATTACAATGTGTATCATTTTAAGTTCAATATACATGCATGAGCCATGAGCCATCTGCTGTGGTACAAATTACTTTAATGATACACAATCTGCCCTCTTCCGTAAACCTCGCGAACGTTTTATTTTCTCCCCTTTTCTTTCACTAATGCTATGAATTCAGAGATAGAATTTATTTTTTGATTTATCTGATTCTAGTTTACTAAGCCTTCAAACTTGAGATTACTCATCATGTAGTGCTAGATATAATACAACTGGTACTATAAATCAGAGCTCAGTAAATAAAAGTCGCCATTAATTACGATGAAATAAAAATTGCCAAAAATACAATTCAAGTTGGCCCACGACAATGATTATTGCAATTCATTCCGGTAATAGGTAACTCATATTTTCTGAATCAGACTCGACATGTGATCTTTTTATTTCTTGTAAAATTATTACGTAATTTAGTACAACAAAATTGTTAATATCATAATAATGAGTTCATGTTCTATTATTAACTTTACTAGTTTGACTACAAATTAGCAGAGTATCATTTTAGTATCAGCCATATTTAAACAAATTTAACTCATTTTTATGTGAACATTTCATTAAGATTGCAATTAATGTCAGAATGTCTCCCTCTAATGAGCTATTATCTTTAGTTTGGTATATTAGTTTTCTAAACCGGATGGTCCAAAGCTGCCTGCTGCTATTTATTGTAGAAAGAAACAAAACCAACCTTTGCTACAAAAGGTTAAATATACTCATTATGGTTTGTTACATGCGCTGTACCATCCTCATATGTATCATATCATGATGATGAAACTCGATAAGTTATGCATCTACTGTCATTAATCATCATCATCATTATACCAAGCCTATGCACTCTAGAAGAGTCACCAAAAACGATTAATTGTTGTCATCACTTTATGCAATGCAATGATATTTAATGTACGTATGTTGCATAATATTTAAAAATAGAGCATTTTATAAAACTACTTACTCATATCAAAGAACAAACTTGAGCTAAAATATAGACCGTTTTTACATATTTTGTCACCAAGTTAGAGACTCCAAAACGTTTGCCGTTGTCGTCCACTTATCATCATAATATTCTGTACATATTGTACTGATAATGGGGTGGATAATAATTCCTGGTGTGGTTGTATGGTTGTTGGTTGGTTGGTTGATGGTAAAGTATGTAGGTATATATACAGCAATGTGCAGCGCTGAGTTGAGTGCCGCGTTGTAATGATGATGGTTGAGAGGGATAGCCCAACTTGAACTTAAGAAGGATCAATTCTCTCCGCCTCTCAATTCCTCCTTTTTTTATTATACATGTGTCGTTTTCACATGAAAAGTAATTCTCCTCTTTCGCCTTTCTCTCTGTTGGCGAGCAAGCAACAGTGGCAAAAAAACTCGGGAGAAGAAATGAACCCGATATCCGAATCCTATCCTTCTCCGAGTGTGCATAGCGGAGCGGCAGTGCTTATTACATCTACTATTTTATGTACTCTTGTATGAAAATGGCTTCCACTACCACATACACCATGAAAATAATATGTTATATAAATCAAACAAAAAAGAGAAATGGTGAGCCACTCATTTTATTTGATATTTTCCCGATTTTATTTTAACAAGCCTTTTAGATAGAATTTTTTTGTAGTTGGTACTGCTGCTCACAAAAAGAGGCAAGCTACTTTGTAGCCTTATAGGTAATATGTACATAAATAATTCCCAGCAAAATAAAACAATCAATAAGCCTCTCTCACTAGTCCATCAATGCACATTTTATATACATTGCATAGATGTACATTAGCAAGGTAATAGTGATTTATGTAACAAAATCTTTTATGCTATATGGGGATATTATCGGAAATGAACACACCTTTTCTCCTCGTATGTTATTTGAGCTGGCTAAACAAAATCAGCTTTCTGAAGGACTCAAACACTCAGAACAAAAGGGATGAGGAAAATCAAGGAAAGTATGCATCGTGGAAATGAACACACCTTTTCTCCTCGTATGTTATTTGAGCTGGCTAAACAAAATCAGCTTTCTGAAGGACTCAAACACTCAGAACAAAAGGGATGAGGAAAATCAAGGAAAGCATGCATCGCGTGTAACATAATAATGATGCCTGGTATAAACATCATCACTAGCATCAGTAGCATCTGCTTAGCAGTTGGTATATTTGTTAAAACATCATCATCATCAGCCAAGCAAACCAAATAAACGAAGTGAAAAAAGAGATGCTATTGTTGAAGGAGCGAGAAACGTTAATGAGCTTCAATCTGCTAATTGATTTTTGTATTGTGATGGCTCAAGCTGGCACAAAACTTTATAAAAAGTGTAGTATATATGCACGATGCACTGTTACCAAAATGTGATACTTTATTGCATTTCATAATGTAAGCTTTCAGTAGATACACGCATTATTAGGATAAATAATATGTACTATGAATTTTGTCATGTTAGACTGATAATGTAGAGAAATCAATAATCCGGGCTTATTTTAAAAAGTTCACTGTAATTACGTGTACAATATGCAATTTGGTATGGAATGTTTGAACGTTTAAAATCGAATTTAGATTGTACCAATTTGCTTAGTGCAGCCGCACCAGCAGCATGATGAAATGATTATATCAAAATGAATAAGAAACGCTTATAATGAACTAGTTAAATGCTTGGAAATATTTTATCATAATTAATGACCACATAATGTGCCTTTGTACAAGTGTTAAATCAATGGTAATTATGAATTGAGCATGCTCTCCAATCAGTATAATCAATGTTTCAACTCTTTCTCCTACAAATATATCCAAAATTTTAAACGCTTTAGTTATTTTGTTAAAATATTTTTGCATAAAAATTCAATTTTTTTTCTCTTCTCATACAAAACAGTACAAAATCATAGTCAATTCCCCAAGGTATAATTTATTCTCTGCTTATTACATATTTGTCAACACAAAAACAGAAAAACACAGTTCATTTTTAAAGTATTATAAAAACTTTTGTGCAATAAATCTTGCAATTGAAAATGTACACGAAAAGAAATGCATACAATTTTTTTTGAGGATATTACTTTAAAATACGGAAAAACTGACGTTTTTTTCTTTCCTAACACCTTCATTAGTTTTTCTAGTTATAAAAAATAATCCGAATCCACTTTGAATCCAAGCAAGTACAAGGTAAACCCGCGTAATATTTTTCCAAAGCTCAAATTACTGGAACCTTTCAGTCTGCATTTTTCTCTAATTTCCTCATCTTCAAAATAACACCATAATTTTACCACAATTTTTAATATCAAATATATTCTGTTAGGTACTACTATAGTAGCTGTTCTTTCTATAAAACTTTCATCTGCAACGTTGTGGTAATGATCTATCATTAAGACTACATGAAGCGTTGAAAAAAAGGAACTTCCCTTTTCCCTTGTGACTTATTCGCCGACTTCAAGTACCCACTTGAACACACCGCACCGCATCACAGTGACAACTATAGCTTTATACTAAACAGCGTCATTTATTTTGTCACAAGAACCCAAATGTCATTTAAAAGTTAAGTACCACAAAAAAGCCCTCGCTCTTCGTCATCATTATCTATCACCAAGCGCCAAATTTTGCCACAATACTTTTTTGTTCTTTTCATGCATTCCATCTTAAATACCTAGTTTCTTTCTACCACAGCGAGTCCCTATAATACACGTCCTCATTACAACTTCTACCGCCACTGCTACTTCTACCATCATCATCATCAACACTTGAGTAATTGGAATATAAAAAAGAATGACGCATAACAATAATAAATGTATCTAACCAAATATGCCAAATTTTTTTTAATGAAGACCAAAAATTATAATAATGGTCCCAAGTTACCATTTCTTCTCTCTTTTTTATTATCCGATCATCCTCATCAACATTTCACAGAATACAGAGCGTACTAGTAGTGGTAGTGAATTGAAGGAAACGAAACGACTATTAAAAAGTCCGTCCGTGACAAAACTCTTATGACGTGCTTTTTAGACCGTCTCTTCTCTCCCCGCTTTTGTCACATTTCCATTATTATTACCAGTTATCATCATCTGATTTTTTTTTTCATTCAGTTTGTTCCCCTCCTCGTTTCCTATCTCTTGCCTTTCTCTCCGCATTGCATTGTCGTCAATTATTTATTGTTGTGTGTGAATACGATTGTGACAATAATCATAATGATGGCGACCAAAAAGAGAGGAACAAAAACGAACAACACTTCAGTAAAAGCCATAACTAAAACGAGGGGACAATTTCAATTCTTTTTTTTTTTCTTCTTTTTTTCTGATGATGGCGATGATGATGATCGGCAAGTCTGTTAAAAATGAATTTAATATATTCAGCAGGACATGACACTATATTACAGTGTAGAACAACATAAGGCGACGACAAGTGTCCTTCTTTTTTTGGTTTTCCTCTCCCCTCCATTCTTTCTATTCACAGTTCACACTACACTACTACTACCATACCATGAGGCAAAAAAAACTAACGTGTCATATGGAATACACTTATCTATTTTATCGTGAATGGGTAGATGGAAGAATTGGGGAGAGGAAAAAGAGTCACAGAAATTATTATTACGCGAGATGATGTTGTTCAATGATAATAGTCTTTTTGACTTGTTCTGCTGCATTGTTGCGTGCTAAACATATTGAATAGAAGTGGCGGTGGTGGTGATGTTATGGTGGTAGAAATGGGGAATATTTTTGTACTGGCTTTTTAAATGCGATGCAACTTGGAAGGGAAAAGAAAGGAATAGTAGAGGAGATATCGAGTAAAAAAGCAATATGGACGGATATATGTACAAGCATAGTGAATAAACGTGATGTGATTACGCAGAGAATAACATAAAATATTACAACGATGATCTTGGGAGTATTTTTTTAAAATGTGCAAAATGGGACAACTGTTCTCCGTATTTTCTTGCTTGGTTTTCTACTTTGCATTGTGTGTGAGCGACTGAGCAAATAAAATAAAATAACTATATTATGTTTTGAAATGAGATGAAATGGAAATATGGATGTGTAAACGAGGCGGAGAAGGGGAAAATGATGGTATTGTTAGTTTATACGGTAATGAGACGACTATGAGATCGAAATGTGAGGATGATGATGACACGATTATGATGCATAATATGAAGAGCAGACAGAATGTTTTATAGTGACGATGTCTATTGTGGTGGCTAGTGACAAAAAATCATTTTGATGATAATAATTTTCGTGATAAATAAAAAAGGAAGTGGAACGACTATAAAAAATAATACTAAAGAAGAGGTTGATGCATTCAACATATTTTTGAAGAAAAAAAACATTATCTGTCATTGCTGTGCTCGCTCACTCACAACCAGTATTATAGCTAGTATGACGTGACGGTAATGATGCGGTTGCATGTAGACGTAAACAGTTAACCAGAATGACTAGACATAATTTGTCAACATGATCGTCTTGGTCGTAGTTAGTCGTCACATAATCATAGGATGATTATAGACGAAATCACACAAGAGGACACACTACACGAGATAGTAATCCTTTATCCCGCTTTTCATATATATTTATTTCACTGTTGTTGCTAGTTAAGCAAGTCAAGTTGAAGATAAAAAAAATAGTAGGTTTAAACGAAAAGACAAACCAAACCAAATGTTAACATTTGAGATGAGAAAAAGTCAAGTCGAATAAAAAGTATCTTATAAACTTGAGTACGTACGCTAGTAAATTTTGTAAAGTAAATAAGATAAGGATGCTCTGTTTTTTGTGTGCAGTAGGTACGTGTCTTCTTTTTCTTTATCAACATCTCATTATCATCATCGTGATCATCCTCTTCTAAAATTTGTGTCTCATAATGTCACCCTGTCATTAGTTATCCTGAACAAGATCACAACATTTTGTCAGGCAGACAAGATGAAAAGAACAGAACACACCTTGTTCACACACACAGAGACAAGCCAGCCAGAGAAGAAAAGATGTAATCACTATGATTATTTATTTTTTTTTGCCTGATGGTATGGTAGTAGGAAAAGACACAAAAGTCAATTTTATAAAAATGTAGGTAGTAGTGTAATTCCAATGCTATTGGTTTTGGAGGTTTTCAATCTGTGGACATTTTCTTTCCCAAAAGATTTTTTTCTGTTCTTTTATCTTTTTATTTAAGATAACCACAGTCAGATGACAAAATAAACCAGCAAGAAGAGAAGATTTAGGAATTAAGATGATGACAGTAATTATTGTAATTTGTATGTACAATGTACGTGTAGAACATATAGTTAAAGATTTCTTGCAACTTTATACCAAGAAGAAAAGATCGTCAAAACATTTTGACTTTATTTCAATTCAACTTGTTCACGACGACAGCATGACAAAAAATTACCCACTCAAGTAAGCAGGCTGTATGTTTTAGACTTACTATTATGAAAATGTCGTTTTCTCTTTGTGCTCCATTTGTTTCATTTCTCTTGAAGCTGTAAATACACATGATGAGAAATAAAAGCTAAAAACCACTTTACAATACAGGCATGTTGTTTTGCTTGCACTTACTACTCCAAAGAAGAAAAAAAAATCTTTTTCAATCTTTCTTCTTAGAAGATGACACAGCAAAAAGGCTTTTTATATAAAGCATCTTCTTGTCTACGTCAACAAGTTGACAAAAACTGACAAACAGGATGAATGAGACATTGTTGATATTGATGTTGTTGGCTGAGTAGTAGTAGTGAGTTGAGTTGATACACAACAATGCTTATAAAAATAAAAAATAATACACACACCAAAGCCATCATAATCATCATAACCACATCAAGAAGAAGAGTTGACAGATAATGATAATTGACAATTGAGGAAGAGTGTTTACACCTGTTTGCTTTTTGCCTGTTGGCTGCTCACTGAGCTCTGTGCTCAGTGCCAATAAAATACAATAATATGCAAAGAGTCTCTCTGAGAAAGAAAAGAAGACTACAAAATATTTTTATACAAGGATTTTTCGTTTTTCTTGTCGCATCAACTATGAATTGTGAAATCCTTTAAAAGTCAACTTTACTCTTTTCGGTACAATACATCACTGCAAGGTGACAATATTTTCAAACAAGACACATGCAAGTTGAGTTATGTAATATGACATTATTTTAGCTTTTTACTCGAAAAAAAAATTGTCCTGATAGTGCCCCATTACCTACTCAAATCACTAGATAGCAATTTTGATCTGATATTTTACTGAAAAAAGGCATTTAAATTTTGAAAACGTACAGTCAGTCTACTCTATTTTGTCTTCTAGTGTGAAATTTGGAAACAAATTCGATTCGGAAACCTCTTGGAATATTTTACCTCATTGTCCATGCAATGATTTAGTGTTTTATGAAAAAGAGTTTCAAACTAAGCTAAAATATTTCAAAGTATTTTAGGGAAAGGCCATTGCGCAAACTTTCACTGAAACAATTACAGTATCGAGTTACAAAGTACCTAATACCCAACTCAACATTTACTACCATTGTGGGCTACCAACCACGTTAAATACCACTGGCTACACAAAAAACGTTACAATTTAAACTGTACTATTCGAAAACCTCTTCTTGTGGAATATTTTACCTCATTGTCCATGCAATGATTTAGTGTTTTATGAAAAAGAGTTTCAAACTAAGCTAAAATATTTCAAAGTATTTTCAGGGAAAGGCCACTGCGCAAACTTTCACTGAAACAATTACAGTATCGAGTTTCAAAGTACCTAATACCCAACTCAACATTTACTACCATTGTGGGCTACCAACCACGTTAAATACCACTGGCTACACAAAAAACATTACAATTTAAACTGTACACATACTATAAGCAAAGTTTAAAAATACATTTGCTGTTTATTCTGGTTTTTACTTTTGGTCGGTAAATGCAACTAAATACAAAAAATATTTATGCCCATAAATATTTATCGACAGAATTTTATAAACGAACAAATAGCAGTCAATTTTAAGGAAATGATGATGGTTGACTATTCCTGAAAAACAGATAAAATCAATTTATATTAGACAACTGTGAACTACCTCCCTTTAGAACCACTACCGACAAAATACGATAATTTTGCCAGATAACATTATCCATCTCCTCAATTCTCCTCTTATAAATATATACATGCACAGGCATAATATGTTATTTCATTCATTCAATCAAATTCTGTTATTCATGATGATGGATTCTGTACTAGTCTTATTCCTCTGATAACGCATGTACATATGTACATATAACGTAGTTCGGTAGCAATGCTACAAAAGTGTGAAAAAATTATGTTTTGTCACGCCATACTCACCACACCTATCTGATAAAATCTTGCCACTTTCTTTTATCCTTTTTCTATTGGAAACAAAATGAAATAAAACACCACAATAATTATTTCCATCCGCTCCGTCCGTCTGTTCTTGCCTGCAGTAATGATTATCGTTTAGGGATTTCACGGCATCCGTCTTCCCTCTTCCTTTTTTTCAAATCCAAACCATCATCACCACAGCTACACCTTCCTATCAATATTGCACCATCAAAAAATATAACGCAACCTCAACCAAAAATCTTGACACATTGACATAGGGGCATGAGCATTATCACCAGCTGCACAAAACTTACAATGCGGGAGAGGTGATGATGACGAATCAAATGTCACCGGTTGACATAAAATACTCCAAAGATGAACAAGTATGATAAACATGTAACTAATTTCATTACGTGTAATAATAATAATATTTACTTATTTACTGGTTATGGTGCTAATGTTGTAATAAAGAAGAATGGAAATGAATGAAGTAGAGTGAACACCAAAAAGGGACAAAACTTTTTAAGGTATTTGTGTAGTGTCATGTTTCATTTTGAAGGGAATAAAAGTTTGTTTCATTTTTCTACTTGCATTGCAATTTTCCAGGATGTGAAATATATAAAATCATCTTTTTAACCTAGCGATGTTCTGTCTTAGTTTGATGCTTACATAATTCTGAAATAATGGTTAATGTACATTTTCAAACTGTTCTTTCCTCTGAAATATACCTTGAACTTGAATGCCAGTCAAAGCGAAGAGGTCAGCTTGTTAGCACCTCGCAAAATTATCTACTCTGACTTGCCATTAAATTCGCAGTCATTCTTTTAAAAAAGTTAAATAGCCTTAGTAACTGACATTGGCATTCAATATTTTGTTTTCGATTGAAAGAAAAAAAATCTGCAACAAGACGTGTGTATCAACGTTTGTGTAGGTAGGTAGTCATTTTGTTTTAAAGTATCTCACGTCACCCCAAAATCTCTGAGTAAATACTACACGGACGTCCATCTCATTGTTACAACACGAGCTTTTAAGATCACACACGTTCCTCCATTCAATCTATCCATCAAATTATTTTCATTCTGTGCGCAGACCACCATCAACACTAACTAAACACTTGCTCGAGAACATTGGGAAAAAAGAGCTATGATAATAATTCTCGACTGCTGCTCATCTCATCACATTTATTTGTTGATTTACCTTTTGTTAGAAAGAAAGGCTTATCGTCACATCACATCGCTATTCTCAGCTCGGCCGGTGATATTTATCGTATCGTCGAGGAAAATCAGCGTGAAATATCCGTTTATCTGATTGCAGGAGTATTTAGCCCGATTAATATCAATACATATAGTGTTTATATGGTTGGCTCTGGCTATGTGCACTGTAATACACAAGTTGTATACATTCATGCAGTGTGGTGATGATAAAATGTGTGCGGTAAAAGCAGATTAGAGTTCGCTTATTATTAAAGAAAAATCTGTTTTTTTCTCTTCCTCTATTTATTTTTGAGATGTGCTTTGTAAATACGTGCGCGTGGATAAAGTTATAAATTGATTTTGTTTGATTATACTTATGTACATATGTGTGTGCTGGATGGAACAAACAAAATGCAGTAAAATGAAGACCAAAGTGAGCATCAAATGAGATGGGAAGCTGACAATGCGATGCGAGTGAACAATTTAGATTTTTATTATGGCGTACACTAAAAATGTTGAGTTCTGATAATTCGTTCGATTCTGTAGTCAAAATAAAAGCCAAAATACGGAAAGTAACATTGTGTGTACTTAAGATTGCAGGCTAAGTGGTGAGGATGATGCTAATAGAGGTAACTAACTAGAAATGATGAGTAGAATGGTGATGCACACGTCAGTAGCAGCAAGTGGTATTACTCTGTCAATCAAAACCAAACAAGGAAAAATATTACCATTACGAGTAACAATAAAATAATGTTTATAGGAAGATACATAGATATGATAGAAATAGATTAGTTTTTTTAAGAAAGAAACTATATGTATAGTCATAGTAGAGTTGTCAGTGAATTTATAGTATGTATGTAGCTTCATAGTTAAATTCTTTATTACTTTAATTTGAAACTTTTGAAGGATGCTAATGGGATGACTGATGATGTACTGAGATGTGTCTCTTTTATGATGACAGGTGTTGGCTTATTAATTTTTAATCATCGCTAACAGCAAACATCATCTCATTCTGTGTTATAAAAAACACTAGCATCTAAAGGGAAAAGCCACTCTCTTACTATAGACACTACAAATGAGACAAATAAAGATTACAACCTGTTTCATTTGTGCTGTCTTGTTGCTTGATTCTGGATGATTTTAGTTGTTGAAAAAATATAAGGAAATTTGACTTGCGTGTCTGCCAGTTTGACCTTATAATTAAAACTATTTTATTTAGATATACTATATTATATAGTGTAGTGAATTTTGTTGGTGGGATTTCAATTAGCAGGTCACAATTATAGATATGTAGTATAAATATGTATGATTAACACAATATTTAATATGTGTAGAGCAATTTTTGTTATATTATTTATTTTTTATTGCTGTAAACTCTCCATAAGCTTCTGGTAGGGAAACAAAGTATTTTGAAGGAGGGTATTAACTAATATTAATATGCGTGTGCAAGGTATCAGAGGGTGAAAACATTTCAAAATTTGTCATTTATTTTTAAATTCAAATTGATACCAAAGTTTTCAAATGATAAAATGTCCGGTTTTTCAATCAAAGGATCCTAAGGATGGTTCTTCTGAATCAGTTTTCAATTTATCACACACAATGATGTATTTTTCACATTCAAAGTTTCATACACATAATATGCATATATGTATTTATTTAGTTGGCTGCCTCGCCTCGTTATGTATGTATCATGAACAAATTTATTGATTGTGATGTGAGTAAGTACTGCATATCTTGCTCCAAAGCAAGTTTAAAATTAAAGTAAATAGGAGTAGGGATATATATAGAGCACAATGCATGTGCGTGTCTAAAATACTGCATTTTATTCAGTTCTCCATAATGCGTTCGTATAATATTGTTCGCTGGAATTGAAGTTAGAAGCAAAGATGTAACACATAAAACATGACAATGGAGAATGCCATGAATGGTAACATGTCAATAATGCGGATTATGGGAGTTTGTGTTAAACAGTCAATATTTTCAGAGAGTATACACAATAGCAAGTTGATTAATACATAAATATTATGCATATAGGGGTTGCCGATACTGATGCTTTTTACAGATCTTCATTACCTAGCATGATGTCAAACCAAACCGAATTAGCAACAAAGTCCACTTTTAACATCATTCCAAAAATATGGGTACCTATACTTTTATGTGCACCTTCTCCCTTTCATTTTCTACAAAATTCTTCAAATTAATAGACTATAGTATTTAAAAAACGTTTCACGATTCATAAGCATGATCAATGATCATTCTGTGCACTTCATGAATGCTTCATCATAAAAAATTATCATTTAATTAAAGTACTTGAATCGAAACTGCTTTCCTGTAGAAGTATCGTAGCATACACCTCGTTAACTAAATTATTACTTCATCTTCCTACACCGTTCAACATCACGTAGTAGTCGTCTTCGGGGTATCAGGAGACAATGCACGGACCTGTATTCAAAGATC
>JAHZMZ010001163.1:0-21650 GCA_027743805.1 Lepidocyrtoides sp. E14 | reverse complement strand
CTTGTCCCCTTCTTCTTTCTTATACATTAAGGTACATATAAGCTTCCAACAAGCGTATTTATATTTTTCTCGGTTTTTAAAGTAGGGTACATTCAAAGTAAAACGCTTGGAACATTTCGATATCTCGGTTGAATTTAGAGTGGGCAAATATTTTAGAAGACGCGGTTGCAATGGTAGTCTTCTCTTCTTTTTCAAGAAAAGACAACGAAATATGTATACCATGTAATGCACACATAATAAAACCAGCTCTCCATTCCGCAAATTGTAGCGACAACAAGTCACGACACAAAATGGAACAGAGAAAATACAAGTTTTAGGAAAAGGATAAAACAAAAAGGATGAAGACTGACTGCATAAGACACAATCCAAGTCTTTATAGAAACTGTTAGGTATGCTAGTTTTAGTATAAGTATAAGGTTAACTTGAGAGCTGCTGTCTTCCGTGTAAAATTACTTTGTAAAGTGCACCATTCCATTCTTATTCTGAGAACAAGCAGAGACAACCACTCTGTCATCATTTCCCATGCACCCACTTTTATTATTATCATTTTCCAGTTTCAACATCTTTCTCTTTCTCTGTTCTTTACTTACTCATCGCTATCACCACTTCCACTTAACCAGAAAAGAAATACCCTCTTCTCCAAGTAACTTTGTCAGCAAAAGTAGTAGGAAAAATATGAAATCATCACCAGCATCATGGCCATCATCACATCAGTCAGAGTCAGGACGCTCCAACAAATATTACTTTTGTTAGTTTGGTGGTGTAGCTACTGAAAATGCACTCTTCTGCTTCTAATGTTGAAATGGAAAGTCATACATTCTCCATTCCCCTTCAGAACTCTCGTGTATTATTCATTTTGCCATCACTTCACTTTTTTTCACTTGTTCATCTTTTTTTAAAAGACAAGGAAAATGAGATGGGAATGCATGCGTACCTATAATAGTATTATAGGTAACTGCATATCATGTGAGAAATCCCCCTTTTTGTACACATGATATTTGCCTCGAGTTGGTAGATTTATGAAGGACTTTTGGTGTCATAAGTACGACTGGTTATGCGTGTTATTATACAACTATTATCACTACACCTTTATTACTCTATAAAATGAATATTATGAGTAATATGGCAAACTATAGACATTATATAAATATTCCCCTTATTATACGCTTCCTAGTCATCAAACTACTTGAGAAACATCAAAAGCCGAAAAACTCATAGCTATGTGAATATACACGCATGAATGAAGAAAGTATGAGTATTCATGTTTCCATCCAACCGTGTTTTACACGACTTCCAGTTAAAATAATACCACCAACTTGACTCTAGCAAACTTACGTGCATCTGTTAAGAATGCCACCCTGAATATTGTCGTCGTCATGATATGTCATAGTCGTGATTTAATATGCACACTAAAATGTGATTTTTAGTGAACGTCATAAACGAAAACATCATACCATTCATATCGTATCATCTTCATCATCTCCTCCCCAAGTATTATTCGTAAACAGTGATGGATTCTACTATTCCTTTTTATTTCATCATCATTATCCCCTTTCTGTCGTTTCAGCTATTTATTCTACCAACTATATAAAAACCAGCCTCCTAGAAGTAATTTTTGTTCTCTTTTCTGAAACATCAGATTTACATTCACTGTTGACTTTTCTTGTTTCGTGCGATTTAAAAATATGAAATCGCATTGGGATGAGGTGTAAAAAGAAAAATATAATACATAATAATTGAAATACCGTGCAAACATATCCACACATCGTGTGCGCATATTATATTATTATACTCGTTCCCCAAATTTTCTTTTAGTGCATGAAAATTCATGACAGTGTAATATGCAAATAGAAAAAGCAGAAATTAAAAACATCAAAAGTAATTCAGTTTATCATCCTCGTACTTTATTTCTATACAGTTTACTTCCACTTTACCAACAACGTCGTATGTATGTAGATATAATGATCACTTCGTATAGGGTAAGCTTTATTGATTAATATACTTTTTCAGCGTTGTACTATCCAAAATACATTCATCTACACAGATTTTTCTAGATAAACATACACATACGTAACCTTCTGATGGAGTACATAGATTACGGATGTATAGGTTATTGCATAATAAAAGAATTGACTATTGTCTCCAGCCAACATTGCAGTGGCGTCACAAAATGCATTTTGTAACCAAATAAGCAGACTTTTGCACTTTATCAAGAGGATGCAACATTTATTTAAACAGTAAAAAAATACCTACAAGCTTAAGCTAACTACCATCATCGCACACTTCTTCACTTTCCACTTCTTCCTACATACATAAAGAGTTGAAGAGAGAGGCGAACAAGTGGAGAAGGGTGAAGAAAATTATGCACTACTTGCTCTTCTGTTTGCTGATTGTTACTGTGTATCTAATAATGTCTGATGCAGTTGTGGAGAAATAATACGCATCGAAGAACATCAAACAGCATTCCACTTATTTCTCCTCCGCCTTCTCGATTGTCCGTCGCCGTCACCGTCAACATCATCGTACGGCAAGAAGAAGAATCCATCCGTTAAATTGTTGAAACTGAACGAAACGACGTAATAGACATGGTACACTGAAAAACAATACGCTGACTTGACACCAGAATAATATGTACCTGAACTGCTGCAGTAATAATATGCATGCTTTTCATTTCCGCGTTTCCATCCTGTGTTCTTATGATGTTTGCCTAGGCATACAAAGCAGAATAATATCCATACAAACAATACATCTTTTTGAAGATGCCAATGCAGCAATGTGCTGTCATTATTTTTTAAAGTGAAAAAACCAAAGATATAACATACGATGAAAAACAAGCAGTAAGACAGAAGAGTATGGCCATCGTCAGTCTAACGAAACGAAAAACTATTCCATTTCATTAGTGTATTGTTATTACTACCTTCCTATTACGCACGGCCAAGTAAACAGAAGGAAAAAATGCCATCCTGAAAATTGCTCAGAGCAGAGCAACTACAAAAACAAAATCTGACTGATGAATGTTGTTGGATGAAATGCGTGTATTAAGTCCATTCACAGACAAAAAACTTTGCAACTCTGAAATCAACTGTTCTTTATTATTATTTTTTTCATACTAAGTAGTAGCAGCAGAGACGGAGAGAGAGAGAGAGTAGAATAGAAAGAATCAGTGCCATTTTCCGTTCATGGAAGGAAAGAAACAAGAAAAGAATACAGTTTCAGAAATACAATAAACTTCGCCATCATCATAATAACCATGATCATCACGTCAACTCGCTTCTTCAAAGTAGAGGCAGTTGTCGTTGCCATCATAGTCATAGTCATCATCATGTCCCATGCCAATGCACCCAAGGCAAAAATATGCAAGTTGTTTGAGCTCATCTTCTTCATTACATGTAGTAACTGCTACATAGCCTTGTACAATATTCATGTAATAAAACGCATGTGTGCATAGATAATAGAATGGTTACACAAAATGCATCCTCTCCTTTTTTCTCTCAAAAAAGTTTCCTTCTACTTCACATCGCATCATTTTCATTCTTCACATTCACAACTCCACCCGTGCTTCTTTTTTTTTATTTCGGCTCTTCCTTTTGAATAAAAAACTTCCTTGTTTTGTCTTTTCTCTCTGGTGATGGTTTTATTCTCGGCAGAAATGCTTTCATGTGAATTTCTTTTTGTCTGTTGCGTCGGTCGGAACACACAACGAGAAGTACAAAGAAGAGAGAAGGAACATAGGTATACCTATAATATGTAAAATGTAGAGGTATGTATGCATAAAAATGTAAGAAAAAGAAGCACGGGCTAAGATGAAGGAAAGTAATAAAAAATGTTACATTATGTCATATAGTCATGATGATGGAGATGGGGAGCAATATGCAATAAAATAAGGCAACGTTACTACAAAGTATAAATATGAGAAAAAATAAAGAATTCTTTTTTTTCCACCATGTACGCCAAGATGATGATCATGATACATTGCTGTTCACTGCTGATGATGACTTTCTTGTTGGCACATTGTGTGGGTTATAATAATATTCAGTCCAAAACGAAACTATAATATACAACTGACATTAGCAGGGTGGTAGCATTTTACCGTTTTCCATATAAAAGACACGTTTGCTGCACAGCTTTTCTTGCAGTATGCTGTACAGTGTAAAATGGCATATTTACCAGGAGAATGGGCGCAGTTTATATTTAGTCAGAACATTAATATGTTTTTTTTGGGTGTTGCTGCTTGCTTGCTGCTGTATACGCAGTTCTCAGACTTGCTGCATCAGAACATCAAGCATTTTTCACTTTGAAAAAGGAAGTTCAAACAAGCGTTGTGTGCATTAGTGCTTGAATTTGGTGCTGATGTTGCTGCGGCAAAAATGTCTTTGGAGTTGGATTTTTGGAATAAAAAACTTATTAAGCTGTTGACTATCATGCACCGTTTTGATAATGCAATCAAGCGGCCTCTTGTTCAACTTTGTATTGTTATTATCATTCTTACAACAAGGATACTTTGAACCGAAAAAGTAATTTCAAGACCTTTCAACCAATTTCTCATCATTTCTAAATAACTTGCCGTAAAAATGATAATCATCTTTGTTGATGCTGATAATATGCTGATGTTGCAATGAAACATGGAAAATTGTCTGAATGAAGTGAATGAGATTCCAAGCAGACCAACCCTGTTCGCATAATAATAAAATAAAATAAAAGTTAGTAGATAAAGTGCACTCCTTATAGATTGTATCCAGTCCAGAGAGAGAGCGAGCGGAAAGATCCATTTACGCCTTAACTGTCCATATGAACAACATGCACACAACAAGCATGCGGTATAACATGCGCATTCCTTATCCCCAATGAAAATGTTATTAAGCCCCCACAAAACTTGTCTTTAATCATAATCACAATAAATGGTAAATATGAAATATAGTTGTTTAGTTTATTTATTTTGATACTTATATTATAGGTTTATCAGCACACATCCCCATTCCTTTTATCCGTGTAGTTTAATAACTGTACTGCATAATCATGCACTATTGTGTGCAACTGAAGATTTAAAAAATGTAAAATTATGCACTGCATTATTATTATTATTATTGCTGCTATTGCTTATTTTACTCCCTCTTTTATTCCTTCCTCAACTTCATTCCAGTGCTGATATGTTTTTTGGTGTACGTACGCAAACAAGACATGACGTGTGTGCACCACCATATCATATTATCTACCTACACGCACTCACTCACACAGAAACAACACTGCATTTCCTATAAAGTTGACATGGTTGGTTGTATATTCCATTACATTTCCCATTCCACCACCACCACTATCATCATCATGATCATATAGTCATCCTTCCTAGTTTGAAAAAAGTAGTAGAAAATGAAAAGTGGGAAGATCCTCCATTCCGTTACATCAACATGATGGTGCAATGGGTTAGCTAAATGCACTTTGCATTGCATACATTCCAACAAAGGGTGAAGTAGTGACGAGCGACGAGCATTAGAGAGAAAATAGAAATATGTGGGGAGAAGACCAAAAATGAATACCAAAACAGCAAAACATCCAATGAAAACAAAACCAGCAACAACTCTCTTTCCTACTCTCATCCGCAGGCAATGTATAAAACGCATCACTATTTAAATGTATATTTTATTAGAGAACTTTCCTTCAAACTCTTTGAGCAACAACATGCAAATAAAAACCGTGCTATTATTTCTGCCATACTTACATAATATTACACCGTCTTTCTTCTTCCTACTTTGTACTACTATGATTGCTTGTCTTTTGTGTGTGTGTGTGTGTGTAAAGTTGCCTGTCATGTATGTATATAAACTCTATTTTCGTTGTGTAACGTAATGCACTTCTCAATCCAACATTCACCGCATGAACTTCTTTTTGAATGAAAGCCCGAAAACAAAAAAAGACAGACATGGGAATTGCATTCATTAAATACATATATTATGTTATCCTCTCCACTGAAAGGGAAAAAGCAACAAGATGGAAAAAAAAGAGTTGAGAGGATGAACGCAAGTAAAAACCAAGTTGATGTGTGAAGTGATAACAAAATTGAGAACAAAATGGCTCTGCTACTTTAGCATTAAAAAAATGTCCAGAGCTGTTCTTGTTTCGAAAGAGGAAGGAAAAGATTTTTTTAAAGGCTTTTGCTAAACTCACATATACACTCACATATAATTCAATAGAAAATCCATAGAAAGGGTTTTACGCTGTCGTATTTGGATTTTGCTTTTATTTCTGGATTTAGAAATAAAGTACGTTCCATTCAAGAGAACAATTGAACAAAACTTTCCAAACGTTAAACACAATAAAAAAGCAGAAAAGAGTTACTTCTATAAAATACACACACACTTAGTCTTCCGTGTTTGTATGTGTGTGTTCTATATACATATTAGGGATTTATATTTATCCCACAAGTGTATTTTCCCTAAATTGCTTGCCCTGTTGGTTTGCTACTGTACATATACAAAGAATTAATGTGCATGAATCCCCTCGAGATGTTGATAACAATTTTACTCTTGTTTGTGTGTGTGTCTTGTTGTCACACTCTGATTCTGACTGATACATATAAATAAATGGGAATTTCCATGTAGAGTAAAAGAGTAACCCATTCACTTTTCTCAAAATGTCAACTTGAATTTCTAACAAAATTGTTTGCTGTTGTGAGCATTCATTCTCCTTTTCCATTCCCCATTATTATTATCATCATCACCAACATTCAGCATTAGTTTACATTATATCAAAATCTAAATCGAATCGAAAAACACATTGCGTGACATTAAATGTAAAAATCTCAAACAAACTGTTTTGTACACGCCATAATATTTTACTATGCAATCGCACTTCTAATCTTTATCATCATCAGTCTTTTGTCATTGTCAACGATGTTTGCAACCATCCTAAAACAGAAATCAATGGCGACATCATCATCATCGTCATCATCACCGTCACGTTTTAAAGCATGCACTCATATACAAAATATTTTACATGTTTCATAAAGATCTAGGCTTATAGCGTAACAGCTTATAGAGCATTTCGACAAAGTCGTCAATATACGCCTCCATCATTCATACAGGAAGAACGACAAACAATATGATACGGCTGCAACTCAGTTAATGTTTGCAATCGTCACCACCACTCACAAATCACTATCATCATCCAACTGTGATCATTAACCACAAGCCAGCAGCGAATCACTTTTGTAGATGAAGTATTCACCGAAATGCAGTGTAAATTTACTGGTACCTGCTTGAAAGAAGAAAATGCATTATTTGTTGCAGTTTCCATCTTTCATCAAAGATCACTTTGACTGACGAGCACCCTTCTTAACAGTTTTACTAATGGACTATGGCCGGATGACAGGGAACCCTCTAATGCCTTTATCATGCAAATTTGATGATGATTCAGTTTAAACAAAAGTTTATTCGCATTCACAGCACAATGCCATGCCACAATGCTTCCTATAAAAGCTCGATAAATTCTGAATTACTTTTCAAAGTTTATATAACAAAATAAAGAGATTGGGCAGAAGGAGGGCACTATACTAGATAGACATTCAATAGTGAGTGGAAATTTAAATTAGTTTTGGGTCTCCAAAATACAATGAAACACGGAAATTACTATGCAAAGAGAGTAATAAAGTTCATTGTTTTTTCGTAAATGTCGGCAACTGGATTCAATTCAAAAATACTAAACAGATGCACGACGGCACGATATATATTATTTATATTAACTAATGAGATGTTGATCCGCAACAAAAAGTACACGCATACAAAAAAATAATCATCATATCACAAGAAAAAGGATACCAACTAGCACCTTCACCAAGATTTCGTGACTTTAGGGAAGGTTTCCCTTCATTCATCTTCATATTCCAAGCTATTTTATCTAACTTTTCTTTTTCATGAAATGATGATAGTGTCTCCTCTTCACGGGCAGAGAGAGAGAGAATACAAAAGGGTTGGAATGTAAATTACGTCAATGTTACACAAGTAGTTAAAGATGTATGTATGTTTGCATGCATGCACATTCCATGCAACGTGATCTTTTATTCTGAACAGCAGCAGCCAGAAGATTGGATGAGTACCATAAATACATTATTTAAAATAAGGCAAAAGATAATTTAAACGTTCTAAATGAGCCAGAACAGTCCTTCCTTCTTTGCACCTAAAGCTTTTTTCCTTGAATGTTTTATTGTTGTTCTGGCATATAGGAGCCAGGAGGAAAATGTAACCTGAACTCTATTTCAAGTAGACAATGTTTCATCCTATGTCCAGCAGCATATATGTATAAATGTATGTACTTATGAGGCGACGAGACCTCCCTGAAAAATGCTGTTCTAAATGTATCCTTATATTTATATTCCTTCTACGTTGCTTCCCTTTTGTTTTCCCGACTCATCAAATTTTTCGCTTCTTTTCTCGCATCGGGTTTCTTTCTCTGGAGACTGCACTAAACAGATCAAAAGGATTCCCTGGAGCCTGTTAAAACTGCATACCTTTTTCTTTTCACACAGGAAAGAACACAAGTATCTCAATGCCTGTCTTCACGCTTGTGTACTTTCCGGTGTTTGAACAAAAACGTACGTACTTACGTTGCTTGAGTAGTCACTATATACATACACGTATGCTTTATGTGAGTAGCAGAAAATTAAAATGTTACCAGAGAGTAAGAAAATTACGAAAAGAAAGTAACAAAAATAAAAATGTGTTCCTTTCACGTTTTCTTACATGCATTGTTTCTTTATCTGGTAAATATGAAAAGAAAAAAGTACAACCATTTAAATCAAGATGAGTAATAAGAGCATCAGGAAAAGCAACACACTGGTTTGAAAATTGTATATACCTATTTATTCATCTTCATATTCCCGGTTATGGTGTATGCATATGTATATAAAATACAAGCATACCAGTTTGAAAGAACCCTGCTCCACATTCATTTTAGGTATATACTATTTTTTTTAATCCTCTTCCACTATTATGCATATTTTGCTCATTCGTTTAAATTAAGTTTGAAATAAAAAAATGAAGAGCCCCTTACTTAAGTGAAGTACGACATTACTTACATGTTAGCATGTATTTATTATCTCAAATGTTTGATAAAGTCAAGTCATCTCTTTTTACAATGACTCACGTAATATGTCCCTACAATTCTTTCATTTCATTTGCACACTGTCAATTGTAATGTAATGATTCTATTACGAGCAAAATGATGCGTTCAGAATCCAATTACTTATTATCTCAAATGTTTGATAAAGTCAAGTCATCTCTTTTTACAATGACTCACGTAATATGTCCCTACAATTCTTTCATTTCATTTCCACACTGTCAATTGTAATGTAATGATTCTATTACGAGCAAAATGATGCGTTCAGAATCCAATAAGGATTTAAACTACCAAAACCGTATAGCTTTTATAAAACCGGAACATCATATTAGTTATACATATACAGGTTTCCCCTGAATAATTGAGAATATTAAGATCAGCCACTTGTTTAGCAAAACCCTATCCAGCATTGATTTTAAATGATTTCAGGCAGTAAAAGAGAACTTGTTCGAAACGAATTACAAAATGTTTCCCGAAATTGATGTTTGTATTATTGAAGTCATGTTCAATTCCCTGTCTTATTAATCTCATTTTCAATCCTTATTCGCTTGTTCATCTCGTAATGAAACGTTTCCTCGAATGAAACACAATAGCATGCTTGTATTACAGAGAAAGTAAAACAGTAGTAATTTAATAGCAAATGACATATTACCCAAGTTGGTAGGGATGATGTTTGCGCTCGTGTTAAAAAGCAGCGGTATGCACATGAATAGCAGGCTTAACTTTAAGCATTTAATACATTTGTATATGTACACCATGTGGATATAGACGGCTTTATATATAGATAGATATACCTACACACTGTTCCTCTTGCCCAACTAAAAACGGTTATTTGTTCAATAATAATCCCATTCCAAAGTAGAAAATGAGATTCAGTGAATGGATGTAGAAATTGGTATGTTTTCTGTTGTTATAAGCTTTTATAATTACATTACGTATACAACCGAGAAAATGTTGTGGAGAGAGAGAGAGAAGGAGAGAGAAAGAAGATTTCATTTCCCCTAATTTCAGTTTTTCCTCTTTTATTTGCTTCTCTCTAATTATTATTGCTATTATATTGCGTCGTTTTGTTTACCATGATAAGAAGGATTACACTTTTCCTTCAATTACAAGTTGCTTCATCGTCATCATCCTACCCAGTGCTGAAAATTACATTGTACTATTATCATTATTATATCACAGGATAATATGTACAGTAGTTAGTGCCGGTAGGCAGGCTTGCTTAGTAGACCGTCGAGAAATGAATTGAAATGTCGCTCATTCTATAGTGTAGATGATGATGATGCTGCTGCTGTGATGGAGCTGATGAGAAGAGTAAGCAGTTTTCGAAGAAGATTTCCTGATTAATTTAGTTGAAACTTACAAGACAGCTTGCTGACACTGCTCGCTATGTTTCCCCCTCTTGCTTACTTCATTAGTATACATACGAGTTGGTTGGTGGTAATAAACGTAGCAAAGGAAGAAAAGAGTAAAGTTTCGGATCATCGTTCGTCATTATCAATGTGCCAACAAGTGAAGCTGCATTATGTAGGTAGATTATATATTGCCTCAATGCTTATAGTAAAGTCAAGAAGCAGTCTTTCAGTTTTTTTATAATTATTATTACTGCAAGTGAAACTTTTTCATGCTGACACTGCTCGCTATGTTTCCCCCTTTTGCTTACTTCATTAGTATACATACGAGTTGGTTGGTGGTAATAAACATAGCAAATGAAGAAAAGAGTAACGTTTCGGATCATCGTTCGTCATTATCAATGTGCCAACAAGTGAAGCTGCATTATGTAGGTAGACTATATATTGCCTCAATGCTTATAGTAAAGTCAAGAAGCAGTCTTTCAGTTTTTTTATAATTATTATTACTGCAAGTGAAACTTTTTCACTCTCTCCAAACTTTTTTAACTAAAGTTAAAACAGCTTCGTTCGACTGTTAAAGGCAGATAACAAATAGTTTTATTCCACTGTCCCAGTAGACCTGCTGTTTCTTTTTTTCTATACAGCACCACTCCTTTTCTTTCTTTATAAAGTAATTAATCGAGTAGTAATTAAGAGTACCGTAATAACTTTTATGTAAGTAATCCTGATCAAACTTTCTGATAAATTAAGTTCTCCCCTTTTTCTCCTCCTGAATTTTCTTCATGTTTCGTCCTTTGCTTCTTTTTGTTCTCCTATTTTCCACTTGATCATACCCCAATCATCATTTCATCAGCGTCATCTCATCTTCATCATCAACAATAACATTAAACAGTGTACCTACGTACTTTGACCATGTAGAAATGTCAGTTCTGTGAATCTTTCCAGAGCTCTTCTTCCAAGAGAAGAGATATGAAGAAAAGTAGACGAAGGAGAAACTGTTATTGTTTGAAGACAAGTCAACCTCAAAAACGAGAACAAGTTGATGGGATGTAGAAAAGAGAAGGGAAAGACCTCTAGGGCATCAGAGAAAACTTTTGAAAAGAAAAGACGAAGAGGCTGCTTAAATACATTCAAATGGTAAACTAGTAAGTAAGTATCCATCCATCCATCCATTTTCATATAGGCAGTCAGTACAAAAACGATGAAGAAGAATATTGCTCCCCTACTTCCGACTTTGACAGGCGTACGAAAAACGACAATTGCTACTACTACTTCTTCACTCTTCATTGCTCTCTGATCCATTCACTGAAAAAAGAATCGTCTCTGAAGAATTCATTTTCTTTTCAAGCAGTCAAGGAAAATAACAAGTGCATACAAAACAATAAAAACAAAGGATTGAGAATATGTATTAAGACCACTAAAATATATTTGCGATTGACTATATGAGTCTCGGTTTATAGAAAAACATGTCACGCACACAGAGCAATTTTCAAAGCTTAGAGCCTGCAGGCTTTTAAATGTTTGAATATGAGATTCCACAAGGAGACAACTGCTAAAGTATATAATAATGATGAAGATAAAAGGCAATGTTGTCCAGTAAAACAAACGGCGCTTTGCAAAAGTTGTGAAATACATACATTTACGCAGCTACATATTAATGCATATTTTTTAGCTTTACGTCTGCAGAATATTTCAAGTTGTATGTATTATTGTATGCGTAATCAAGCTTGGCTCTGATACTCATCAAAATGTACAAATTACTTGTTTTTATCCTCAGGCACATCACTCATTTTCGTTCCCTCGCAATTGAAACCAACAAAATACAATAAAAGGACCCCTCGATACATAGGTATGATGACTTTTATAACAACATCAGCACTAAAAATATTAATGTAAGCAAAGTGAAGAACATAATATATTAGAATCGGAAAGTGTTTTAAAGTAGAGGACTGGGTGAAAAGTCTGTGTACAGTGGTTTTGGTTTTACGTAATGTGGAGTGGGATCCACATTGTGGTGAATGTTGGTGATGATGATGAACTACAAACTGGCTCTTGCTGGAAGGCATGAAAGATGAGGTGATCAGGTAGTTTGTAGTTTGTATATTGTTAAATGTAAAAGACAGCTGTCTGTAAAATTAGATGGCTTCTTAGGAGCAGAGTCTTTCTTCACATGCATTGTGAAATTATTATATTGTAATAATACACAAGCTAAGCTTACTTGTTGCATTCATTTGCATGCGTTTAAAACGGTTTCTGATAGATTTTATGTTTCACTTCTTCGAACCACAACCGGAGGTCCTCAAGGGGAAAACATGTCTATTTACGTATGCGCCCTGCATAGTAATAAACGGTAAGAGATGAAGAGAGAGAGAGAGAGAGGAGATAGAAAAGAAAAAAGAGAAAAAAATGCGTAATTCTTTTTCTCATGGGTATAGGTAATACGCTAAGTTTGTATACGATCAAATTATCGATAACATATTGGATTATAGTAATACCATAATAAGAAAAAAAAAGATCATACACATAGAAAATATAATATTTCAATCTCCCTTTGAAGTTCCTTTGATTATGAGTCTAATGCACTATGAAAGGTATTTTTAATAGCGAGCAATCTATGTCACGTTCACGGGCCCATGTCTATATCCAGCTTTCACATGCACAAAACATGCATCTCATCTAAACACAAGAATTCAAATTACATCATGACTCCATCACATCAAATTATAAGTCAAAATGCTCACGGATGGATGAAAGAAAGGTCTCTCTTCTCTCCTTCACTCAGCAGTAGAAGTGTACTACTTAAATATGAGTATTACCCACGTTTCAATTTTAAACAATAATATGGGAGAAAAAAAAACATGCATGTCCGTCCGTCTACAAAGCTGTCGATGATAATGATAATACAACAATATGAACTTTATTTTTGTTCGTAGGATAAACACCAGAAAGCAGCAAAAAAATAAAGTACGGAAGATCATTACATATTTCAAATTTCAAGAAGCCCTGAAGGGAGAAAGGGGAAAGGTTACCTTTTAAAATCACTTTTAACCTCGTGTATCTCTCCATGCACGCAACATAAAACATGCTATATGCAGCTTTTGAAATACACACAATATTTATCTACGCATATTTATATCTGTTAAAAATATAAGACAATAGAGTGTAATTATTACATACTAGCAACACAAAGATAACAGCAATATATGCACATTCCGCATTATTAGCTCAATCTCATTTTGGATTTTCAATAATATGCAGCCAACAGAATAAGATGGGAATATGGACATGGACACACGCACATTATGATTTTATGATGATGATGTTACTTGCACTTCACATAATATTCATGCTGGGATTCTGTGAAGATTTCTTTAAGAAAGGGTCATCATCACCACCACCACCACCATCATCATCATCATGACCGACATCATCGTTTTGTTGGATACATTGCCTTTTTCTAGTAACACTACCAACACCATTAGCCACACTGTTTTGACTAGCTGGAAAAATATAGTAGTAAAAATAACACATTTAGCCGAGTGAACAATGCAAGATAAAATTAAAACCTGGAGTGAGTGAGAAGAATCTTTCTTTTGTTTCCCTTTCTTGTTAAACATGACCAGAAACGATCTGTGTTTGCTCACATTTATGTACAGTTTTAAGCAGCAAGCATCACGCATCTTTTTATAGGGTATAGCAAATAATGCATGTACCATTTAAAAGGGTTTGAGGAAAAAAACTTTTTAAAAATATAACAATATTATCCTTATCATGTTTTTCTATCTAGCCGACACGTCACACCATGTATACTGAAATAATAATAATAATAATAATAAAGCACAAATGAAGCACAAAAGGTAATGCTGTCATTTACCAACAAGGGAATATAACAGATTCAATTCAAGGTTTCTCATTACATCCATTTTACAGACTACCCAATATTAATCCTAATAATCATGAATAATGCCATGATAATGAAACAAGGTAATCTTTTATAAGTGAAAAAATCTCCTTTATAAAACAGTAAAATACAAGAGAGAAAAAGGCAATTCCACTCTTCCATTCATTCATGTCCCTAATGTTCTCTCAGCAGCTTTGCTTTTTGTTCCTTCATCATCATTAGTAAAGCTTGACGATGGATAAAAGTCGAGATAGAAGTTTTCATATTTTTTTTCATCATATCATGATAATGAACAATGTGCTTCTATTGTTTCTCGGTCGTGTGTGTATACATACATACATGTTATGTAGTAATAATCCACAAAACGGAAAACTTGGCTCGTCTTTGTCATGTAAAATGCCAAAAGACTAATTAAAAAGTCCAGACTAAAAAAAACACAGTAGAACAAAAGGGAGGCAATGTCAGTGAGCAGCCAAGTATAAAAGAAAAAGGTTCTTTTGTACTTTTTTTAATCCACCAAAGAGTTGTTTGTTGGAAACTAGAACAGAGAAAAGAATAACATTATACATACTTACAATGTCAGATTTTACACGGAATAACATGAAAATAAATCCTTTTTTTCTTCAGGTAGTAATATTATTATGTAAAAACTAACAATGCTTTTGGTGTGTTTCACTCTGTTATTTTGTTGTACTGATGGTGATAATACTACCTTTTTACCACACATTACATTACAATATCATTATGCACGATCTGGTTTCTGTCATCGTGTTCACCAGAAGAATTGTGCTTCACATGCAACATATAACTTTGCGTCATGCCATGTGAAGAAAGATGAAGAAACACAAAACAGGCATGCAAGAAAGAAAGAAAGAACCCTTTTTTTGAACAAACTCATTAGTGACAGTTTTTTCCAGAGAAAATACTAATCTTGATTATCACCACTGCTGCGTTCTATAAAAACTTCACAATGTATTTACAGGTATATAAACTCAACTTATGAAATGATTATACGTGATCCACTAAAAACGTCATGTAAGAAAGTTTGTTCCAGTATTTATCCTGATAATAATAATATTACAGCGAAAAAATAATAACGAACACCCTACTTATGTTTGTTATTCTTATTATGATTATTCTCATAACTTTTTTTTTATGATAATGCAAGCACTGGTCATCTTATCGTACAGGTACAAGTGCTTGGCTCCTTCTACTAAAACTCTCTCACAACGTATTATCATCATCCATCAGCCGGCTATGCCATAATAATGCCAGGAAGGAAACGTATCCAAGCTTAGCGAGAAAAAAAATTGATAAAAATATGGATAATGGATTAAGCAAGTAGAAGCAAGAAAGGGAAAGAATCAATTTTTATGTTGTGAGAGGTACTCACTTTATCGCTTAAAACAACACCATACTTTGTTACAAAAGCCACAATTCTCTGATGTGTCCCATTCTCATACAGCATGTTAGACATGCATTATGTATTTTCCGTAGTTGATGATATTTCTGAGTTCTTTCTTACTTACATACTCCCACCACCATAAATTGTGCTGTACAACACAATGTGTTGTGTTGTGTTGTAGGCAAAATGGATCACTTCTTAAAACTTGTTGTGTTGTGTGATGGGTCCTGATGCACATGTCTGCCCACCACCAACCAAATACAGCCAGAGGCACTCCGCTCCGGTAATTTGGAACATCAACATTATTAAACCCTCACTCACTCATTCCCGCAGAAAAATAAGTTATACTCTTCTTTTTTCTGGTTGCGTAAAGTTACTTAACTAATCTATTATCTTTTCCCCCTTATTTCCCGTCTGTCTGTCGAGTTTGATGNGCAGAAAAATAAGTTATACTCTTCTTTTTTCTGGTTGCGTAAAGTTACTTAACTAATCTATTATCTTTTCCCCCTTATTTCCCGTCTGTCTGTCGAGTTTGATGAGCTAAAGTGAGTTGAATAAGTTAAACATATAGACACACAAAAGTCAGCCTACATTTTGATGCTGCGTAAAATGCTGAAAAATCATTATTACAGTCTCCTGAAAGATTGAAAGGGATAAGTAGTTTGTTCGGTGAGCGTGGTTAATAATTTAATATTTGAAGGTCAGTGAGCCTTTTGAAAAAATGTGTGACGATAAGCCCATGAGCCCTTCATTATACATCATCATCCTTTCTTCATACACTCCCACCCTGTATATCTGTTACCTGAGTTGAGTTTCTCACTGAAAAGTGATTGTGTTGTATTTAATTTCAATTCAATGTTAGATATACGTACAGTCTGTCCGGTATTGATGATGATGATGATGATGACGATATGATATGGATTTAAACATATGTACTTAACAAAAAAGGAAGCGTCCCTGTTGTAAAAAATGGTGATGAACTGCTGCTGATAATGTTGGAAAAAAAATTCTCACTAGAGTGAAAAGAACAAAAGACAACAGTATGCGGTTGGTGGTACATATAAAAACTGATGAAAATAAGTATAACAAAAAGTGGACCAGTACCAGCGCAACACCGAAGGGAAGATGACTTTCCGGACCGCTTACCAAATGTCTACATTTTTATTCTACAAAGTACCTGAGAAGAACTCACAGCTTGTCCCGTTTTATGCATAATGATTTTATTTATTGTATTGTAAGCTTAGCACATTATGTACGTAGGTTGTTGTAGGCACTTTGTAATGAAAAACACCCAAAAAAGCATTTCAAAATGATATGACGAATCAAGTACTCCATAAAGTTAATACGGCATTATTGAATTGTATGTTTTTGTTAATGCGTATGAGCTTTAATGCTGATGCTTTTACCGGTGGTGGAGGTACTGGTGGATAGGATAACTAATTCAAAATAAATGTGCTGGAAGAACAAGTATAAGGTAGTTAGTATATATTCAATATACATTGAGATCAGGATGATGATGATGATGACGGTGAAGACATAAAGATACATTTTTGACTTCTTCAACCCAACCAAACTGAACATCTTCACGGAGAGAGAGAGCGAGAGAGACAAGGCGTTCTTTATATTGTTGTACTACTAACTGCGATGAAATTATTACGAAATATGTTGCTGTTGTTGTTGCGCATCACATTAAAGACATTATTTTTAGGTAGACCTGTTAAAAGTGGAAAAACTAAAAAAGGAAATGGGCGATTTAACCTTGCTTCTTCTTTCTTTTTTCTCAACAAACTCTCTCTCTCACTTGGTTTGCGTAAGCGAGTGTGAGAGAAGAGGAGAAAGACTAATTGGAAGCAAAGCTCGTATAAATTCTCCTGTCACTAATTTCAAGCATCCGCCTATTCACCTTTTTCTCATTTCATATAAGCCCTCTCTAAACAAAAAAAAAAACTTCTCTGTAGGCTGCAGCTTATTTTCTGTGGTACATTTCTAAACAGTACATAACTTTTATAATCATAATGACTGGTGAATGAACGTTATTATTATTATTTGTTTAGGTGAAGTATATTATAAATATAAAAACACATGCCATGATAGGTGATTGCTGGAATACGAAGAGAAAAGATTTGAGCGCAGCGCACAAACAACTGCTGCTGTTGTTTGTTGCTACAATGTTGTAACTGGTAAATTGCCATTTTCTTCCGTTTGACTAATAATATAATGAAAAAGTAGCAAACAGCAGCATCTTTTTATATAATATTATATATTTTTACCTTGTTTTATTTCCCACTGCATTTGGCTTCAGTGCAGGGGAAATGAGAGTGTGCACTACATACTGTATAGTTGTTCGTGTGTTTGATATGAAAGGTTAACAAGCATAAAACAACATTTGAGCAAACATAACTACACACAGACAGACACAAATATAACAACAACAATCATTATAATCATCATCAAAGTAAAATTATTGAGTGTCTTTCCCCTGATGTTACTGAGCTCAAAGCAGCAGCAGGATGAATGGATATTTGGAAAAGTATATTACTTTAATGTATATGTTGTAAAAAGAGGCGAAAAGAAAATGTTATTATTGTTGTGTTATGAGTCAGACCCTTCTTCTTTTTCTCTTCTCTTTTGAGTATTTTGCTATTATTATTTTTTAACGTGTCTGAACGCTTCTCCTAATTTGCTCGTAAAAATGCCGACTGACATGCACAGAACACTTTTTCTATTTGCTCTGGTAGTGAGCTAGGCTTCATTGAAAGTTTATACTTTCTGTTCCCTGTCTGTTTCTTTTAGTTAACGCACAAAGTCATCAGACATGGTTAAAAATACAATAATAATAATAATAATATGTAACGCACACAGTGCATAATGCATAGCATCGTTAATGTTTTTTAACGAAAATGTCTTTACACGCTGACATTTCTATTTCTCTACTGGGACTACATGATTTTCACAAGAAAAGTACAAAAGAGGTAAGTTGTTGTATGTGCACTTTACATGAAAGATTTTTTCCGCTTAGCATTTTTAAAACTGTGAAGTCTCAAAAAGGAAATAAACATTTTTATAGAATAGACATAAGAACTCAACTTCATTTCTCTTTACTCTTTAGCTATGCTAGCTTACTACTGCTGCTGTCAGCAAAATGCTGTGCTTGTCAAAAAGTCACGTAATAAAATTGGTGGAAAGGGGTTAAAAAGCGAGGAAATAACATAATTTGGTTTTTAGCTTGGATTTTTTTTTTCTCTCTCACTTACCGAGATCATCCCTGGTTGAGGAAATGAGAGGTGAGTCCTCCGCTTTGGGAATTTTTCTCTTGTGATTGCATAACAGTCTTGAGTCTGACTCCCCACCGCTGCTAGTGGTGGTAGTTGAAGAAGAAGATGATGATGATGATGAGAAAGAAGTTGATGACGATGATGTCGTTGAATCATTTTTTCCTCCTCCATTACCACTGCCACCAACAGAAGCAGAAGCGTGAAGCAAAGCCAAGTTTTCCTTCTCATCTTCGGCAGTCATATTTGTCACCTAATGAGGGAATGAAAGACATCAGGCCATGATAATGAGACATGTGTCGGGAACGAATGCGTACACATGAAAATATGCTTGACACTTTTACTACTGCAGCGTCACCAGACAGGATACATAATATACTTCTATATTATTTTACACATGCATAATAGTATTATAATTATGTTTCAAAATCTACATTTTTTAAAAATACAGAATGCATCACATACCTTTGGATCAAAGCTAAAAGCAACTTCCAGACGAAGTGGACAACTAAGCCCACACTTGCACGTTCCATCTGATCCAATATAGTTCTTGAGTTCATCCAAATTCCGTATCTTGGTGTCACTTGGACTGCAACATAAAAAAGAGAGAAATATATTTTATGACATTTTGGACATGGCACCGCAATAACAATGAAACTCGAGTAATCTACACATTTTTTCTTGTACACAGACACATCATCGTTCTACCACGTCATGATGATGCAGTTACGACCTTTAAAATATTCTCGTTTTCTTTATTTCTTTCAACTATTTCATTTCATAAGAAAAAGAGCAAAAGTTCCCATTATGCTTAAACGCCCATATAAGTACTACATCATTTATTATATGATATATAAATTCTCGCACCGATCATCATCATCATCATCAAGAGGGAAGACATCCATTAATTTGCACAAAAAGGTGTAACCCTTCATTATCAATTTACATCAATGTCATGAAAGATCATTTGAAGCCCAGAAGAAAAAAGAAAAGCTATAGAAGACCAAATTACATTTTCCATTATAATATAATGAGCATACACATACGTACACAAACGCAGGTCATAAACAAACTCAATTTTGATGTTTTACTCTTTTAAGACATTGAACTTTTTTTTTGCAGGCAGCTCTCTTAACCCCACCGACGAACACGTTACAGTACAAGATCTTATTTTTACCGTCATTATAAGTGTGCCTTTATTGCATACTTTACTATAATAATAGCAGTGAATAGCAAAATAGCCAAACTTTTTGCTGTTCTGGCTTCAATAATAATAACGTAGGTACAACGACAAAAAAATACAGTGGAGTATTATTGTGGTTGTTCCTTTCTAAATTACAGGTTGTAATACCATTTTACCACATTTCATTACATTACTACTACGCTGCTATGCCCAGCATTCATGATCCAACATATACATCACATTACTCCATTTAAGGCTAGCTCTTGACGAAAGTAAACTTAATTATGCAAATCTAGCAGTGTGGAGTGCAATGCAGTCAAGTAGAGAATACAAGTTGTACTAATACAGCAAACCACCGCTTCCTCAGCGTCGTCAGCACCACGAAGACCTTTACAATCTTTCTTTCACTTTGTGTGTCTGCTTGTCTTTCTCACTCCTAAATTGCACATGGTTCCATACATATACACCAACATCATCAGAGGGAAAAATTGTTTCTCCACTCTTTAGCTGATTATGATTGTATTACGCATCCTTTAAAATGTCAGCTCTTCTCATGTCTTACACCGATCCTTATAATACAGTACAACAACATCATGCTAATCTTGCAAATTGTAAAACTGATTTTTAAACAAAAAAAAGCTTGAGTAAAGGTAAGTAAGTATAACGATTTCTTTGAAAGTCATCTTTGTCCATCATTCATCAGCATCATCTACACTGGCGGTGGTGGTGCTAATGATTATACAGCTTTACTCATAAAACCTTCAAACAGACTTTTTTTTGCGCTTGCCATCTTCCAAGAAAATTATGTGTACTTTACTCAAACTGTTTAGATATTATAAACAGCTTGTATGAAGCAGACTCACGGTGTACCTATGCAGATACATACAGTAATTTATCTCGTTTAGAGTGGCTGGAGTGTTTTTGACACGGTTCAACAACCAAAATATACATAACCCCATCAATTAACTAAACAATACGCTTGTATTATTGTACCCTCTTCTTACACCTCACTGCAGCACGACAGCAAAACTAGTCATCATTATTTATTTCTCACTTATATTCTCTCGTTGTATTTCTCTCTTTTTTTCTTACTCCTTCGGGTTACTTTTTTAAGTGAATATGATTATTAGTCAGTATAGTACAGACGAATAGAAAAAAAGACGCGTCAGAAATGAAAACGCGACGACACAACCACAACGCATTTTTCTCTCGTCTTACAAGATAAAAAGAAGAAATGAAAACGCACTCAACCGTGCATTCATAGAGTTTTTGATGCTGACGACGACGACGATGGTAATAATGATGATGATGATGACTTTAATGGAAATGAATTCCTCACTGTTCAATACAAATAAACTCGACGTAAACGCGATCATAACAACGTAGCTGACCAGTTTTAAACGTTACCACGTTTGGTACCACGACGTTA
>JAHZMZ010001162.1:0-14770 GCA_027743805.1 Lepidocyrtoides sp. E14 | reverse complement strand
AAAAAAATATTATGTGGGGGGAAGCCGAGGAAAAATACCATCGCACATTTTTTTCTCATCATCTCATTCTTCTTTCTGTAGTTGTTTCTCCTCCCATTCCTCTTCTCACCATGCATAATAATCTGATGTATTGATATATAAACATTAAAAATTACTCTTTGCAATAATAACAGGCTATTATTACAACAGTTTTTTTATCATCCTATCCTCCTCCTCAATAACAGCTTTACTGCTAATTCGCCATTATTGCACACACTGGTATATAATAATATTAGCATCCCCCTGCATTTTCCTACTTTGAACAACTCGCAACAATGCTTCCTTTCCTTTCTCTATTCTTTGCAATGATAATAAAATAATAATAATAATACACACTTGCATTATTATTACTGCTGTTGCTGCATATAGCATGCCTCATAATTTTATTTTATTTTGCACTTAAACTGCATTCCTCTCACATCCTCTTCCCATCTTTCAACTCTACACTTTTTCAACAAGGAAAATTCAATTTGAACAAGTCATAACTGCAGATTGAGCTAAATGCTATGAGTAAAGTAGTAAAAAAATAATAGTGCCTAATCATCTCAGTCAGTCAGTCAGTTTTGATTATTTCACTTTACTTACACACACACACACCTGTATATACCGTATCCAACTAGTAATATGCTAACTGACTGCTATCTATTATTACCTATTATTATTATGAGGATGATGATGATGACGGATGACAAACAGCAAAAAGCTTCTGACTAAACTACTTAAACTGACTTAAGAAGAAGATGATGAATAGTATAGGCAGGTAACAATAGCAAGCAACCAAGTGCAATACTTTTTTTAATGCAAAGCACGGTATATTATATAGTCATTTTGAACTGATCTTCTGCACTATCTACCTTCTAGCAGCTTTAAAAAGATAAACTTGTACATAATATTGAAAAATATTGAAAGCAAACCGCTGAGAAAAATCTGGCTGAGATGACAGCAAAGCGGTTTTAGTTGGCAGACTCTAGTATAAAAAAACTACTCGCTACTTCTCTCAATTTATCATGCAAATCGACATAATCGCCTTTAAAAAGAAACGGCAACACACGATTATTGTAACCAAGAAGAAGTAACCGGACCTAGCCCATTGCATACCATTTTGAAAATTTTAATGCACTCTTTTTTTCTACAGGTGCGTATATAAAAGTCTAACAAAATGCAGGTTTTTTTTGGTAGAGAGGGAGAGAGAGCGAGCATTATTGCACTATAAATTTATAATGAGGTGTGAATAGCGTGAAAGCATTTTCGCAGGTTTTCTTTCAGCTTCAGATAAAAAAATGTAAGGTTTGCATGACTTTTTTTTAAAAAAAATCTTTCAGGATTTTCCTTTCTTTGTTACTATGGTAGGTTCGTTTGCCACTGCTCCAATTCATATACCTTAAATGAATAAGGAATAAAAAAAGGGAAGTAGAAGGACTAAGGACTTAGATATAATTGCCAAGAGGACTGAGGTGGGGGTGGAGGACCTCCTCTTTAGCATGCATGTAGCATTTAATTTATCTTTTTTTTCTGTTAGCGACAATACATCATTATCGCGAATGCATCACACACAAGAGTAAACATAGCTGTACTTAATTAAATATTCTGTACGTACGTTACTATTACAACAACGCAACGTTTTTTTTTCATCTCGTCATCATCATCACAAAAGAAAGAAAAAAAGAAAGAAAGGGAGGGAGGAAAGGAGACAAAACCAACCAACCCATTTTTTTGCCAACAACAAACACAAACGTTACCTCAAAAACCGCACACAACACAACAAACAAACCAATTGTACACCTGAGTAAACTAGAGCGACCTTTTTATTTCAATAATATTCAATTTACTGTCAGTCTACTACACAGTCTAAATGGTAAACACAACGTATGTACATGTATAAACTCGGTATGTATAAATAATAGTGGTCGTGTGTAAATAGTGACGATGATGATGATGATGTACAAAAATATATGACACGAGAGAATAAACACACATGAAAAAAACGAAAAAAGGGGTTGAATGAATCACGGAAATTACAAGAAAAAGTATGACTTGTTATTACGAATTACAAAATATTCTTTTTACTGTTGATGTAGGCGATGCTGTGAAATGTTATGACTATGACAAATGTCGTTGGTGACTTGGCGAGTGGAGATAATATTTTAAATAATTTACTCATCACATTTCACGTAACACACGACACCACCACCACCATGCATGGCATCATTATCATCACTGACAGACAATTGCAAGTTTATGTGCATGCTAGCATGTAACAAAGTAGCGGACATAGAGACAGACACGACAGGAAATTGCACTGAAAATGAGCACGAAGAAGATGGAGACTGTCTTTTAAATTCCATGACGATTGTTTCATGCACATTTTGATAACATTTTTTTTACATTCCACCCGCGTGCCTTACTTCACTTGATAGAAAACGCACAATTTTTTTTATTCACAGGATGTGCCATAATTTTTTCTTTCCGTGACATTAGCCAAGCAAAGCTATGAAGGGAGCACGGCAGTAGCAGCACAATTTTTTTCTGTGAATGAACCGTGGTGATAAAATCATTCGTCCGTCCGTTCACTACAACTGCTTCAAAAACAAACCCTTTTTGATCCTACCCTGCCTGGCCTAGCTGACGACGACTGACTGGTTGACTCACCGTCTCCATTAGTTAAATACAGTAGTAGAAGAGAAAAATGGACAGCAATTCGATTATATGGAATAATTTTCTCCTTTTCTTTTTCCTCTCTCTCACTCAACTCAAGAGCAGTATACCAAGTAGCTGGGCAATAATTGCTCGCATGTCGACAGCTGCCACTTTATTCCTCATCCATGCCCACCTTAGACACACTATAGAACCTGACTTATACACTTTGATACACTTTTTTAACAACAACGCAAAGGTAAACTGTATAGGTAATACAGCTAGCATCTCTCCTCTAGTAGCAGCAGCCCGTAATAATAATATTACTACGCTAATTTTCTCTGTCGGACGGGGAGCAGCGGAGAAAAAAGAGGAGAAGAGAAGGAAACAGGAAACGTTATTAACTGAACCTCAACTTTTTATAATAATATTCTGCTCTGACTATGCTGATGATGATACACACCATATCACATCCACACAACTAATATCTGCACTAAACAATTTTTCTTTTCTGTATGACTTGCTTCACTCCCTGACTCTTTTTTGATCATCTTCCTCCACCTCCACCACCTTTTTAATGTAATAAACAATAGGAGACCTGCTTCTGTCTTTATTTTTTTTCCTTCTTCTTCTTCAACTTTTCCCCTTTTTCTCGTCGCTACGTTAGGCTTCTGTTTCTAGTTTCTGCCACCATTACCACACGGACAGATAGTACAACAAACAACAGCACACTTATCATCATCCCGCATCCCTCATCCCCTTTTTTCTATATATATATTTCTCTTTTGCAGCCGAAGAGCAGCAGCAACAGCAACTGTTGCGGTATGGTGGTGGCTGGCTTCACTGTCTACAATGTCTGCCTATCTCTGCTAAATAATTACGGTAGTGGATCCCTAAAACATCTGCATCCTCAAAAAAGTGAGTGTTGTGCCCATTCAGATAAAATATGAAATAGAGGCGATCTGCCATCTTGTAACAGAAAAATATTATTGGGGATGATATGATGATAGCTCATGTGGTGGTGGTGGTTACCTGTTTGCACCTGGTGTGTGTGGACTATTGATGATTATGATGGTGCATTCACTAGTGCATGATGATGATGACGATGATGATGGCATGCATGCTTTTTTATCATATTATTTTATTACGATTACTACCACTACTACCAAGATCATCGTTTGGCTTGGCTCGGGCTGTTGATCATTTCATTTCATATATTTTTTTTTGAGAAAGAGAGAGAGGGATGATAATAATGATGATAAGAACATGCATAGCCTCAAGTCAAGACAAGAGTCTTGTCTTGTCTTAAAAGTTGTCTTGACTTGACTTACTTGTTGATTTGATACGAGCTCATTTTTATTACATATTTCACAGACAAAAGTTGAACTTCAACTTTTGCAATTTCAACATTTTCATTCAGTTTGCAATAACAATAATAGTTAGAAATGCAGTGCATAAACGCAACAGTTAAGATAACATTGCAATTACCTACCTATACATATGCACAGCATGCTACATGTTTTCTTTTTCAATAAATAATTCTCCGGCAGTTTATCATAATTTTTTTCAAGAATGAAAACAAAAAAAAATGTTATTCTGCTGCTATTCTCTCATGGCGGAGGAGATTGGATTGGAGGAGCAGCAGCAGCCTGCTGAAAATTAACGCTATCTTGTGTTTACAGATATTTTTTTCAGACTGGCACTCTGGTGATGGTGATGATGATGATGATAATAATTATAAAAATTATTGAGAATATATTCAATATAGGTTTTACTGATTAAGCCAATGTCATCATAGTACACATTAGACATAGGTATATGTATATATATATATGGTCATTAAATGGTCAGTAGTGGTCAGGCTAAACTGAGCATGACAAATCACAAAAGTTGCTCAATCTTGTAACTGCTGAGCAGATCAAGTTCAAGTAAGTTTTAAGCTTAAAAAATCTTGATGTAATAATAATAATAGACCATAAGACCAGCTGCTACTTGCAATTCTAAAATGGTCATTACTTTGATTATTATTGTGGCAACACAACGCGAGCTCGGCTAAGCAAACAAAAAATAGATAATCTTAACTTGTGAAAGATATGAGCTGAGAGGAGTAGATTTGATACGTAGAGAGAACCATACAAGGAGGTAATAATGTCTGCCAGACTAGGCCAGGCTTTAAATATAAATAGAATGACATGGCATGCTACTTACTCTTGTGAAAGATATGCGCTGAGAGGAGTAGATTTGATACGTAGAGAGAACCATACAAGGAGGTAATAATGTCTGCCAGACTAGGCCAGGCTTTAAATATAAATAGAATGACATGGCATGCTACTTACTTTTTAAGGCTAAAAGTGTAATTTTGTTTTTGATATGATCAGGTATCTTGTAAAAAAATATTGGTAAATCTCACGCTTCAGTATTAATGGTTTGATTAAATGTGTGTTATCATATCGTACAGTTTTGTCGATAAAAAAATGCTTTTCATTACCACAGGAGTAAAAAAAATGCGCATAATTAGAAGTGAGGGTACATCATTATTTGCACTTTTAACTGAAAGGTTGATTATTACGTAATAATAAATCAACAGAAATAGAAAAACAGGTTATTATATTTTTTGCCCAAAAAAAAGTGTGGATGGAGAGAGATAAGAATTTTTTTTGTTCATTAAGAGTTCATTTGACGCCTGCTTCATTTCCGGTATCTTTTAAGAAAAACAGACAAAAAAATGCGGTGGTGGAGCTGCTAGGTGATAATGCATTGTTAAGCTGAGGGGTTCTTAAAAACAGATTTGCTTTTTTGTGGAGTGAACAAGAGGATGTAATGGTCTAAATAGATAAGATTAAACAGGGGCGGAGTAGCTAGGTAATTATCATTGTAATTATGGGAGTGTGTAAGATGCCTTCAACTAAACTCTGAAAAGTTATGCATGATTCTCAAAAATGATATCGATAGCCATAGCGACAAAAAATTGAACACAGTAAAATTCTGTTGACAGTACTTCTGTCATCTCTATTTCCTGTCGCCAACTCAATGTTGCGTAGTTAAAAATAGTACAGATAATCATGTAGTCTAGTCTAATTAACGGAGACATATTTTTTAAATTTTTAATGAAAAGAAAATCTACAAACAAAAGCAACGCCTTCAGGCAAAAAAAATGTAAAAAAATAACAGCAAATTGCATTGTTACTCTGCTACTGAAGTTAATTGTGCTCAACAATATTTCTACTAGTTGTAAAAAATATCATTAGCTTGTTTTACTTTTATTTTCTAGAAAAAGAAAATAACACTCATTTAACAAAACTCATTCATCATCCCTGCTAAAAGCAATTTGTAACTACTTACATTCATGCCACATTCTGTTGTTGGCAATAAACAACATCAATTGAAAAGAGGAAATTTCACAAAATTAGAAATATATCATGATGACGTCTTTGTAGACATGAAACGTGTAAGTTTACACTAATTTACTACTACTGCATTAAGAAAATGGGTATGTATGTACGTACTATGTACTAATCAGAGACTATTTTTAGGTTTCTGATTTTAAATTTTGCGCCAAAAATCAAAAAGTTTTGTAAATAAATAGGTTCATCAACCAATTACGTTAGTATCACCAATTAGTAGACTATTTAATTTGTTAAATGTAAGAGGGTGCATATACCCACATGCTACACACACAGAACAATATTGATTGAGCACGTCAATGTTTGAGTGTTCACTCATTTGCACTACATTCAATTTAATGGACCATTGCATTATTTTGATTATTTGTGTGATTTCACTTGTAAAAAATGCAAGTGATAAAACCAGCAGTGGAAATTTTCAAACATAAATTTTATGGATTCTGTGATCGTGAGAATGAGGATTGCTACTACTCCGTTTTAAAATATGTGTTCGCAGGTTGCGGCTTTGCTTTTACATTTTCTGCATACTGCGTTCATTCAAAATATCTCACATCGTTCACGCTGCATTCGTCATAATAAAAATATTTTATTTCGTTTCGTCAACTACCTATTTAAAGTGCGAAAAATTATTCATTTAAAAAAAGATAAAAAGTCGTCCAGCAGTAGTAGTGCGCATATTATCATTATGGCTCATGGCACATTCCACGCACTATGCATCCTGAATACATAATTTGTTTCATGTAATTTCTTTGTGAAGAGAAACAAATTGTACCGCTGCGAGCTAGTACAAGTACTATTCAAGAGAACCAGACCAAACGCTTTTCAAAGAGTGACAGACCGACGGTTCAGCTTTCTAGTTTCAAAAAAAAGTTCGTCGAACTGACTGACAATATGGATGAATTGAATGGATCTTACTTTAACTCGAGTAAGGGATTTTAGGATGAAAAAAATTGATAATGAATGATAAGTGGGATAAATTTCAAATGAACTCATTTTTTTTACAAAAATGCAATCAATGAAGCAGCAGCAGTGGCGGCAAAGAAAGAAGCAGTGGACACCAATGACGATGATGATGATGATAAGAGCGTGTCGTGATTTAGGAACATTAAGTGCATTCATATGTAACTTTTGACTGAAAATGCATGCATGCATAAAAAATACCTAACAATGCTATTATTGTAACAATAACAAAAAAAAAGTATTATTATTGGAGTAGTAGTAGTAGTAGCAGTAGTGGAGAGGATGGACGGACATGAGAAAATAAAAATTATGTGGAATAATGTTAGCAGGCTCAGCAGCGACAACCACAAAACTCACATCAGATTAAATTATTGAGTGATGATGATGATGAGAAAAAGTTAAAACGCAAAAGTGTATTTCATCTACCCTACCTGCCACCAAACAAGACAGGTGAATAAGTATTTGAAAAATGCCATTGTTCACTTGCACAGTGAGCATTTATTTGCAAAAAACAAAATTTTGTACCATATAAGCAACACTATTAAAGTAGACGTGAGTGAGTGAGTGTGAATGATCTTCTTCAATAAAAAAAACTGAGTCACTGGTTTTTGTCTTACTTTTTTTTCACACACCACACAAGGTAGATACATTGCATTGTCGTCACGCTATGCACATTGTCATCTTGAATTGAAAACAAGGGTATTGTACAAAATGCCTGTCACATCTCCTTTCAATCTTTCTTCTGTCGGTGTAAATTCACCAGATTTGTCAAAAACGTAAAGAATTTTTTTTATGAAAAAAATAATGAGCGAGAGACAATGGCGGCTGTGCGTTTACAATAATTTTTTGATGAATAAAAATAAGGTAGTAACTAGAGTGTCAAATTATTCTAGAGAATGACACACTAAACTACAAAAATGAATAAATAAATAAATAAAATAATATTATGATGATTAGTGTACTTACTGGTAACCCTGATTTTGCACGCCTGGTTATTATTATTTCCACTACTTCTCCGTCCATTATTTCCGTTGTTGCTGTTTGGAGGGATGACGGACATTATATGACTGGTGTGTGTTGCCTCCTTGCTTCTATTTCCAGGAGGATGAGTGGTAGTAGTATGTCAGTGGTAAACACTACGAAGAATAACTGGCCGTAAATTTTGGGAAACTATTGGAATATTTTTTCTCTCTCGTCCCAATCAATTTATGTCACAGATTTGAAACAGAAATTTAACTATTGCTGATGTTGAAAGATGTCTTGTTCAAGTTGGAAATTACGATAAGATTTCCAAAAAGCCGTAAATTCAATAAACGGTTATTTTTCTTCCATCAATAAACTCAGTCTTTAACAACAAGCTTTTCCTCTCCGTCTTAACTTTAAGGTACTAATTTTTCCAGTAAATCTGATATGCTGAACCAACCATAACAAACACTGATTCACTACAAGATAAAATATACTTTTACGGTTATTCTTTGAAACGATTAAAGTACTACACTAGTTTGCTTCTGGTCAGAAAAATTAAAAGCTGTGAGGATATGTATAATATTTTTCACAATATCGTTCCCTTTTCTTCACATTTCTTTAAAAAATCACCCCAAAAATTGACCGACTTGAGTCATCATCATCATCATCATCAGACAAGGTCACTTTTGTCTGGGTGTCGGTTGCTTGCAAGAAAATTTCATTTTGATTTATTATGGCGTGGACGATGATGATGATGTGGCTACTACTGGCCAGTTCAGTCGCTTCATTCAAGCAGTCAATCAATGACGCAGATAAAAAGGAGGAAAGAATGCGCCATAAGATCCAGCCAGGGCGAGACAAACGTTTCTTTTTTTTTACTAATGTTGATGATGATATGATATGTTCCGTTTGATATTTTTCATATTTATTTGGTATTCTAATTATAAGCGACGACAACGCGTCGTCCCGTCGTGTCCATCAGCCTTTATGCGTCAGACAGTGCAATTTCTTTTTAGCAGAAGGACATCCAGCCAGGCTCCAGTAGTAGACTGTGTGTGCTTCTCTCTCTCTCTTTGGCCTCTGTTGACTCGATACACAAATAAATTTGACTCTTTTTTGGTCAGAAGAGAGTGTGATCTAGAAAAATTAAACAAAAAATTAAATTCAAACATTAAAACATTGCATACCTAATTTATTTTAGCATGGAGAGCAGTGTATTGACATAAAATAAACTTCCTTGTGTGTTTGGCATTGTTCAGTTTTTGCACCACGTTTGGGAAAAACGTTTTAAAATTTTAATGAGTGTGTATAACTTTACTCTGTATATTTGTATTGCGCGCAAATTTACGAATTAAATGTTTTGTGCAAATTTATATTGTAAAAGCGGGGGAATGTAATTTTTTTTAGAAATCTCAACATAAGCAGCCGAACTACGCAAAACTCGAATACGTACAGCTCGACTTGCATTCAGAAGTCGTTTGGTATTTTTTATTATTTTAGCGCAAATATTTGAAATGTTGTTGGAAAGAACAATCGTTGGCACTTGGCACTGAATTAATAATAAATAGTCATAAATCTTTATTGTGTGCTTCGTAGCAGTAAATATTTAGATAATAAAAAATATACTTTTGCACGCTTTTTAATCTAATCTGTATTTGCACAATTATTTAAGTTTTCTACCATTCAAACTTAAATAAAAAAACTAAAATTAGGGGGGAGGTCACATGCCTCACCTGTTAAAAAAATACGTATTAAAGTTTCTTACAAAACGCATTAATTGATATTTGCCTGCTCTCACAAAAAATAACCTAGATTTTGCTAATAATTGCACACCTCATTTCACTCACACACACATTAAAAATATAAACAGGTAGTCTGCTTTTAATTACTTATTCTAGTTCACTGGATATTATGTTAATATAATAATATCTCTATTCTCCAAAAACCTCTTGTATATGTATTTATTTTGCTGTGTAAAATTTACTGTATTGATATTCTCCAAAAAAAATATAAATTATTAATCAGTCAAACAGACTTCCAGTCACAATAATAAATACCGCAAAAAGGTTTAACCGCATAATTCCTTTTGTAAGTGAACAAGATAATGGTGGTGGTTATAATCTACTCCTAAATTCCTTTCAAATAATAATTATTAAATATTATAGCAAATATTTAATATATATTTATGTCCCTCTCCGTAAATATATTAATTTTATCCCTAAGTTCTTTCTTATTTTTAAATCTCTGCTCACTCATTGCCACACTCGTGCGTATGTATATAGTAAAAAAATAGTTATTTATTATTATTATTCCTCCTACATTTATTTTTCCTTCTGTTTTACCAACTTCGTTATTATTTTTTTATTATGCACTTGTTTATATTTACTTTACTTACATTTTTTTTACACAGCCATGCTCATCACAACCAAGTGATGATATTATTCCTACTGCTGCTGATGTCTATAAAAATGCACATTTTACTAACACGCCATGCCAGTAGTAGCAGTACACTTTACTCACTTTTTTAAATATTTATTCTTAAAGAGATTCATCGTCTCACTACTACTAAACTTGTTCATTTTTCATGTTATTTTCTCTCTTCTGCTGTTACTTACTTCTTCTGGCAATAGATAATATTATTTTCATGGTGTGGCTCTTCTTTTTTTTCTTGACTTGACTGGCTGGTGCCTGTCTGCTTCCCAAAATTCTATTCAATTCCAATCCTCATCCATACAAAAAAATATAGTAATAATAATAATAATGATTTCTCTCTCACTCCAATATAAAATATACATACACTCTGACAATGTCAGTACACTGACGGTTTATCCCTTTTGAGCTAGTGTTGCTGCTGCTGCTGCTTGCTACGCTGGGAGTAAAAAAAGGAAGGCTAATAAACAAAATTCATGTATATTTTTTGTATGGATTTACATGGAATATATATGGAGGGATATTATGTCTGCATTTTTACATGTGTAACGTACATACAGCTCTACTTGCAAAGGGAATTTATATATGTGCACATATTATTTTTCTCGCCACAAATTTTACAAGCAAACCAAAAGCCAAGCGAGAGCAAAAGGGAAAAAAAGAAGAGCTCAATAATAATAACATGTAGTAAGTAGAAGTAGTAGTAGCATAATAATAATGTAGTAGTAAAGAAGAAAAAGTACACTTATTTATTTATTTTACGTGAGTCAACTTTGGGTAGTAGAGTTTTTAGTATATGTTTGCGGTGTATAAAAAGGAGAGCAGTGCAAGTGTACAGAGAGATATATTGCAGGTACAATGTATACACATAATATTTACACGTAAAATATACACACGATATGAAAAGGATTTTCATGAAAAAATGTATAAAATTGGTAGAGAAATAATAACAATAATCGGCTCTCTTTTTATAGAGACAAAGCCTATAAATAAATGATATGCAGGCTCTCTCTCTCTCTCTCTCTATAAAGTTTTTTTTTTTTTTTTTTTGGAGATCGTGATATACAGAGAATATCTGTTTTACTTTACTGTGTGTGTAGTCTACGTCTCTCTGGTTTTCTATGCACTTAACAGGATTATTATAGTTAAAAAAATAATATTGTTTCACTTGCTGTATGTGGTTCTGGCATTGGTTACCTTACTGTTTGGTTTGACTTGACTGGATTTTAATATATATAACGTAGCACGAGTATAAGTTACTCACTCACTCGCTCACGCACAGACAAGACAAGCCGTATATTTTTTTAGAATTTTTGAGAGAGACACGAACAATTAAAGTTGAATAGAGAGGAAGGACAAATCTACGAAAAAGACAGAGAATGGAAAATTATTAGCTATTTTGTCTCATTTGCTTGGTTGTTAGTTTGAAACAAACTAGATGTACATATTATTATGCGTGTAGGCTACATATATTGACATGACATGCAAAGCTTATTATATTTCTACAGAAAAACGCAACAAGAGACATCCATCCTAGTCGTCGTCGTCGTCGTCGTCGTTGATGTTATGTCGTCATCATGATGGAAAATAATCAAGTATTTTAGATAGGCAAAAGGCAAGACTGCTCTGCACATTTACAGTCTATTTTATCTACTTGGTAGAGAGGAAAAAAAGGGTTGCTGTTGAGAAACAATTTTATCATTTATCATGTATCTTCTCCATACAAAGTTCTCATTAAGTACATGCATACACATCCACATTATTTGACTTTTGATTGGTAGGTAGTAATAATATTATTATTATTTTAGGTTTTTTTATGTAAAAAGGAAAGAAGGAAGGGATAGGAATGGTGGTGGTGGTGATAAACACAAGACATGAAATGTGTCTTCGTAATGTTGATGATGATAAGTAAAAAAAAAGATAAGTGAGGTAATGAGGAGAAGGCCTGCACTGAAAAGATAGCAAATTTTCCTACAAAATGCTTTGCTCATCTCATAGAAGTGAATGAATTTGTAGACACAACAGGTATATTATGGAAAAGTAGAAAATGATCATATTGCCGTTGGCATCAGCGTTTATTATTTGCTTAGTAGATATGTTCGCTCTACTATTATTCTGACAGACAAACAAAAGTGTAAAGTTTGTTCTGTGTTGTCGTGTGTGTGTGTAAAGTAAATTTTACTTACCTACGCAAACGTACCGTGTGTGTATTATGCATGGATGTAAGTAGGTACATGTGTTATTTTTTTACGTGGTTGCTGATCATGAGAGGATTGAATTGAATGTGTGAAGAAAAGTGAGCTTGTGATTGAGGTTAGATTTAGAAGGGACGTTTTATTAGGGACGAATGCAAAATGAAATGTAAGTAAGCAACGCTTACTTTAAGCGTGTTCACTTTATGAGCGAGGAAGCACGCTGAATAAACATTATTATCATTATCGTAGTGGTTTGGTTTGTGCGACGACATGAGAAGGTACATGAGAATAAGAATACCTGTGCCTTTTTTTAGAAGGATGGCCATGCCAAAAGGTAGAAAAGTTATTAGGTATACAGGGTGATCGGCATTGTTGAAGGAACTTTAATATTGAAGTATAATGAAATTTAGTACTAGATAGACTGTGCCGTTATAAACGGTCGAATAGGATTCGAAAAATTGTTTGAAATTTTTTTTTATAATAGCGATATGTATATTTAGTGTGGCTACAAATGTAGCCTTTCTTCTAATCATTTTGCTTCTGTACCCAACAACCTTATGCCAGCGTTAATGAATCCCAGCCCACTCAGGTACAGCATTAATATACACAGGAAACATATACCAAGAAGGCACAAATAGCTACGACGTCGCCACCAGTCTCTTGGAACAGTATCGTCAGCACTAAAGGTGGTATCTTGACCCCTCAGCTCGAGCATTAAATGGTTCATCATGTTTTTTCCACTGACATATCCCAATCCCATCCTTCTACAGGTTTGACCAAAGTCAATAAGGAACTTGTAAACACGTCCGACTGGAATGTTCTTTGAGGAGACTATATGGTCTAATTCATGTAAAGACAGTTTTAACTCTGTATCTCCAAAAGTGTAAATCTCCAGCCAAGGAACTTTTGCAACGGAGCAAGCTATCCATTGGAGAATGCATTTTAAATACTTGTCCCCATTGAATACTCCGCATCCCCATTTCCCACTGACCACTTTCGTCTGCTCTCCTCTGAATCCTACAAAGCATTTTGTTAGCTCCCTGTCAACCCACTGACTGTCCAGCTGAGTTATAAGGGAATTCCTCTGGAACCGGAAAGCGTCCAAAGCGACAACTCGATTCGAAATATTTCCAGTATTATACTGGTCCACGTAATCAGAACGACATCTGAAATCTGATGAGTATCCCTCTCCGTCCGAGAACTTTTCAAATCCCTCAATGATCAAACACTCGTTATCTTTCAGCTCCTTTGTGAATAGTTGCGATACAATCAACTCGGGGCAACAGGAAAATAATATCTCCTCCATGGAGGCACCATTACCTAAATTAAATGTATCGAATTACCTTTTATCTGACCACAGTTATAAATAAATTGAATTCTAATCATTTACTAACCAAGAGTTCCTCCTCCCACAAACTTGTTGGCAAAGTCGACCTTAAGGCCTTCAACAGAGTCGTCAATACGTCCCCGAATTTTGACGTCCAGCAGACAAAACATGTCATCCAAGGAACTACTCCAAATAGGAGTTTCTTTCAGTGACAGCGTTCTTCTCTCAAAAATAACCAAAGACTGTGATAACGAAGCTGTTTGAATCCCCATCTCTTCATCTACGCGCCTTTTCATTGTCCGAAAATAATTAAATATGCAGAATAGCTTGTGAACCTTGGCCGCTCTCACTTCAGACCTCCACACAAAATCTGTAAAGGATTTCTTTTGCCTCCTGTCGTCAAATAGCCTGCACAACACAAACGAAAAAAAATCCTTTTATCAAACCGTCTGAATCAAATTAATTCTCACAAGCATTAAAAAAAATTATTATTAAATCCATTACAAATTGAAGTTAATTCTCGGATATGCAGCATACTCCCCACGACCATGTCTCTCAGGAAAGCAACAGAAAAATGCATTTGCCATCAAGCATAAAACCTGGCGCTTGCTAAGTTTCAACTTTTCCGTTCCACACCTCTCTCCCTGCAGTAGGAGAATTTTGTCCTCAAACAGAATTTCCACTTCAAAGCAGCAGTCCACCATAAACGAGACAACTTTGCGTACCTCCAGCTTCTCCCAACATTGAAATGCCATATCTATCATATCCTCCAAAATTCCCCAGCTACTTTCTTGGAATCCGTGGTTGTAAACCTC
>JAHZMZ010001161.1:0-22565 GCA_027743805.1 Lepidocyrtoides sp. E14 | reverse complement strand
ACATACACATGTTATGACGAATCCTAAAACGGAGCAGCAGACATCGACAGACAGCTCTTACTCATAATAACTCTTGACTCTTATCACCTTTTAATAAGTTAACAAATCATTGAAAAAAACGCCAAGTCAGCTAGAATCGAAATAAATACGGAATCAATATCATATTTAGTCAATTTTGAAATAAAACTTCCGTGAATTTTAATCAGATCTAGGATGGATGGATAAGCTATAGGCTGTAGACATGCATTATTACACGCACAATTACATTGCTTTACACAAGTAGTAAATTTTTCCTACAAACCCGGAAAAGTAGAAACAAGGCAGTGTAAAACAGAAGCATCAGCAAAAATAATTTGTATGCTGGCTCTTATTGCTGTATAGGGAAGCGACAACAATAACCAGTCTTTGTTTTTTTTTCACAAGAAACATTCTTGTTTCCATTTTACCTTGATTTGTACTTGTATCGATAACAGAATTACGAATGCATGAAGATTTATAGTTTGATGCAAAAAATAGCATTTTGGTTTGCATGAGAAAAAAATAATGTAAATACACAGCTCAGCAGTAGTGAGTACAGCGTTAGTTGATTGAGGTAGCCCAACCTATAGCCTGCAATAAAAATGCTGAGATGATTTTGTGGCCGTGGCCAATCATATTTACTATTATCATCACTGAAAACATATTTTATTCAACTGCAACAGCTTTATTTACTCATCTCAACAGTGGTGTCTGTCTAGTCACTTTAAAAAAATAGAAGAATATTATTATTATCCCGTCTTACACGCACCACATCACAGAGTACATTGTTGCATTCTCCATTGTAATCGTCATTTTCACAGTAAGCGTTCATTGTTATGCAGAATAATTGAGGGAACAACATAACAGACAGACAAAACTAGAGAGAGAGAGGTGAGGGTATTTAAAAGGAACAAAAATTTAGCAAGGATGATCATGATAATAATGGTTGTTTACGACGAGGGTGTACCCAGAGACTAATCTTAAAAAATATTATCTTATCCTTGTACTGCAGTCTGAAGTATTGCACTTAAGAAGCGTCCGTACATCGATAAGAATGCAGAGATATAAATTGTTTACGCGTTAAAATATTGTGTGCCGCTGTTGTTGTTGTTGTACTTGAGACGAGACGCTGAGAGAATCGCGGTAAAATAGTAAAGCAATATCTCTGCCGTTTAAATATGTATGCCATATGCCAAGCCGCTTCTTGCTCTGCTCTGTATTTACAAATAAACGAGTGTGTTATTTTTTATTCTCTCTAAAATAATTTCAACCTTCAAAATTCACAATGTGAGTGAATGAACGCACTTGGTCCTAATAAGATTCAGCAATCGTATGTACGTAAGTATTGCAATGCATTGTCAGACAGTGTAACATGAGTCAGCAATAACTTTTGCATAGTGGAATATTATTCAATGATACATGAAAAAACATTAAATTGGTTATGGCAGCGGCAGTGGCAAGCAAACTTCGATTGATGATAACTGCCAGTGTGCAAACCACAACATCCTTCTATTTTTCTTCTTTCAGTGTATCTGTCTCTCTATTCTTGTGCATGATGTGTGTGCACACAATAGGTAGGTATACGATATAAGTTTTCAATAGCAAACAAAAAAAAGTTTACTTTGTTGTCTTCAGGTAGTAAATATGGTAAAGTGAAACTAAATATTTATTTATGAATCTGCTTCTATATTATACCATGCACGCTCAAACAACCATTGTCGGAATATTGTTACAAGTAAATACAGCGTTACTCTTTTTTTTGTAAATACTTTGCATTATTGGTCGCTGTTACTGCTTGGTTTAAAAAGAGTAAAACCTTGTTGCAAATAAACAATTTAAGTATGCGATACCTAAACATATATGACTAGGAGTATTTGTGTGTGTCGTGTCTGCCAGCTTAACAAAAACGCAAGGACTTTTGAGATTCATTTAAAACATTTTTTTGCATTAAAACTTTCAGTTGAAAAATATAAATTGTCCTGCTTTAAAATATGAAATGTAAATAACATGTAGGTATTGTCTTTTACTAGTAAAAAAGGCAAGTTCCTTGACATTTTGGCAGAACAAAAAGGTTGTATTTTACGTGGCAGGCAAGATGTAGTCAGTACAAATGTTCCGTTTCATCTTACTATTTCATTAGAAGGAAGGGACCATGGAGGTCCGTTTACTCCAACAGATAAAAAAAGCATTAAAATTCATTCAATTGACGGTTGTTAACATGGTCGTTGTCCTTTTGAATAATGATTTGTGCACATGTGAAAAATAATAATAAACGTAAAGAGACGTTACGGCTTACTAAGGGCATTACTTTTAAGGACCGTTCAATGGGTAATTGAGTTTTCGTCAGCGCAGGCTCTAAATAATTTTACGATTGTAACGATTCTGTCTGCAGTGGTAATAACTGGAATCTTAATGGCTAGAAATTGTTACCAATATAATTTTGCACCTGTGTGTGCATGCCGTGTGTCCCATTTTTCTAAATCTGAAGATGAACAAGAAAATGAATCAATGAAAATTAAAAAAATGTGTAAATAGGTAAGGTAAACTAATACAAAGCGGCCCGGCCCAATTTTTATCAATACATTCATCAAACTATTTTTATTAAGTAAACAAACTAATATATTTCTATCAAATCACATTAAGTAAATTATATGGCGCAATGTGTATGGGTGACGCAGACAAAAGAAGTTGCTGCTACAAAAAAATAATTGCACTTGACTGATTATAAGAACGTGCGTTCGTATTAACTGCTAACGTGACGTGACCCGCAAAAACGATAATAGCNGTAAATTATATGGCGCAATGTGTATGGGTGACGCAGACAAAAGAAGTTGCTGCTACAAAAAAATAATTGCACTTGACTGATTATAAGAACGTGCGTTCGTATTAACTGCTAACGTGACGTGACCCGCAAAAACGATAATAGCATTGGTCTAGACAAATAAAGTTTTTTTTGTATTCTTTAAGTTCTTAATTATTTTGTTTTGCTTGTCTGTCTGTCAATACACAAGCGAGCTTAAATTCGATTTTTTTTGGGAAAAACCATTTCTCGACATTGATGATGGAATGATATCAGAGTTCGTTTTAGAATGACCTTTGCATTTTCTCATGGCATTGTAAATTGTTTTTACTGGTTATATGTACAGCGTATACACTTCTTCTTCCACATTGCATTTCCAGAGACATTTTGTTTGAGCAGCAACAACCATATTTACGGCAAGTGTATCAAAATTAATGGAAATCCTTTCGTTTGATCAAAACAAACTTTTACTGGTTACATGTACAGCGTATACACTTCTTCTTCCACATTGCATTTCCAGAGACATTTTGTTTGAGCAGCAACAACCATATTTACGGCAAGTGTATCAAAATTAATGGAAATCCTTTCGCTTGATCAAAACAAACAACTTGCAATTACCGCATACACGTCTGATGTAATATTTCACCTGTAATAATCTTTAGCTGCCTATGAGTATTCATTGGATTGACCTCCATTGAGAAAAAAATCAATGTAATCATAAGGCAGTATTTTAGTTTGTTTACAATCAAAGCATCTCTACAAACTTAGGTAAATATGTAATCGTGACAGACATCATTATCACTATGTAGCAGAAAAGTAAAATACACTTGCCCTTCTTTTTTGTGATAATGGGTTGTTATAATAAACGCTCAAAAGGTTACGACCTGGAGGAGTCAAGTGAGTACATAGAGACTTGATGATGATGAGTGTATGTGAATGCCTCCACATTCATCTATCATCTTTTAAAGAAAAATATCTAAACATAATTACACATAATATGTATTTTGTTCGATACATCGTTCCCGTCACCTTGCTGTTGTTTCAAATGATGGAACTATGAAATGTGTATTTCAGCCTCCAGAAATTAAGTTTGACTAATAATTCGAATATGCTCATTGAGCTTTTCTTGCATGCTGTTTTATCTTTATGCATAAAAATGCCCTATTTTTAAATGGCTTATTATTTTATGTGACATGAGGCACATTATGCTGCATATTTTTTATTGATTTTTTTGTTAAGGTAATGCATATGCGAACCTCACCTGACGCCTCACATGCACGATTATTGAGTTTATATCGAATAAAGCAGTGACAATTTTGTAATGTAAATTAAAAATGCTTTAAACTGAAGGTCAGTCAGTACATACGCAAGGTAATGTTTATGGCTTGCTGGACTAGGATATATTCATGCATTGAATACATAATACACCACTTTATAATCAGCATGGACGGCAAACTAACAGATATTACCTATATTATTTCTTTTCTTATCTACTAATTTTACATTTTTACAACAAGTCAACAACGAGCCGTCGACCATCATCATCATCATCATCTTTTTATTATTATCACCTTAATATTCCCTGCATTCAGCCGACATGACATACTACTACTACTACTACTACCAATACCAACCACTCACATTATTATGAATGTGCTAGAAAAATATGGAGGGATTTCGTAACGTGTTTTTTGCTGAAAACAATATAATTAGCAAAAAAAAGCTGCAGCTATGTACATAATATGCACACATCTCTAAAGAACATTGAGAAGGAACGTGTGTCGCATACTTTGGCATGTGCCTACTCTTTTTGTAGGTCTGCCACAGTGTCTAGGCAAAGGTGTTCATCAGAAAAAAAAGACATGTTCATCTTGAATAATATTTTATGCATTTATGCAGACACAACAATGTGACCTTTACTATGTCTACCCTTTTGCTTCAGGCCATGGAATTTTACAAGTGCACTAGCAACGACAAGTTCTGCAAAACCTATAATATGTATAATATGCATACAACTTCATATACTGACAAGCTTACCTATTACGTAACTTCTTTTGACTCTCGACATAAATAACATACTAGATATCAATCGGATTGTTTTGTTGGAAAAAGTAGACCTGGGAATCTGCTCAAAATACTTTGTTACCGTGCAGCATGAAGAGTAACAGACAGAGATAAATTCCATTTTGGCATGAAAGCCCACACACCTACAAACTAATTAATGAGCTCATTTACGTCATCCAAGTTATTATGAACAGTATCCGACCTGTGTTAACGATTACAACCCTTTTTTTTACAACGACCTACCGCAACACAGCAAGTATATTAAAAATGAGTAAAAAAACAATCGGAATGGGAATAGCTAGACTTTAGAGAATGCCATTATTATTACATAGTCTGCTCTCTGCGCTTTATTTGCCATAATGAAATATAGCCTCGGCTGTACACTGCTAATGACTGATCATTTAACCGACCACACAGATGGACATTACAGATAATGTCAGTTGAAGGGAAAATAAAATACAAATTCTTGATGAAAACTTACTTTTAAGAAGTGTTGCATTCTAAATAAAGGTCCCCCTCGCACACATTCAGGATGTATTTTATAATAATAATTAATTTACAAATCTTTTCTGATGTTATAATAAATCTGTTTACAAAATTCTCTTGGCAGACTTTTCTTGAAGTCTAGCAGAAAATTTATGTTATCATATCTACTCAACGTGTGACGTGTATTTACCTCAACACAATCGACAATCATACTCCATAAGTATTTACGTCAACAAAAATGTTAAGCTGATTTCCAAGAACCTAGCAGTAAACGAAACCACGTTATGTCTGTCTGCTGCAAAACATGCTGGCTCACCATCATCGTCGTCGTATTGTGTTTGTGTAGTAGTAGTAAAGTACCTAAATGTGGACAACTTGCACTTGTGAATAATGTGAATGATCTGAAAACGATGAGGCACACTGGCGCACACCATGGCATGGTTTTATAATAGGCTTGCAGGTGTACGGGCAGATTAGAGTGTTTATGTAAAAGAATGTTTTATCCCATGTCAGTACTACCACGAATCAAAAAACATTTTTCCAGCTTAGAGATAACATCATTTTTTTGTCTAGTCAAAACAAAGTTTTTAACGTTCTTGTTTGTAGTTTTTATGCAAGTTGAATTTTGTTTGTTTGTAAATAAATACAGTACACACTACACACGGCATGCTTTTAGCATGTATTAGCATGGGAATACATAATATTTAGGCAGGTAATTTGTCTCTAGTCATAAAACGTCAATCTATAAATGGCTTTGGACTTATAAAAATGACACTTTCTGCATGCATAATAGCGACGAAAGACTGACGGCGCCAATAATAATGTTGTTCCTACTACTCAAATTTATCAAAGTTTGTATCGAGAAAAAATTAACGGAAGCATTTTCCTTTTGTTTTGTTTTGTCCATTGTTTTTGTGCTTGCAAAAACAACTACAAGAGTTTTATCTTCAATATATGATGTAACTTTAAGCAATAAAATGGAGACACAGCTTACATTATTTTTGTGTTTCTCGGCTGATTGCCGAGCACTTTAGTGTCTTGTTTTGGATATAAAAAGTAGAGTAAAAGTTCACTTCCATGCTTTTGCATAATAGCCATAATGGAGTGTTTGATGTCCATTTTCTAGTATTGATTGCCACAATTATGATGAGTAGGTACGACTGACTTAACTTAGGAAGACCTGGTTTGGTTCTTTCGACTCCTCCGTTTATTACGCTTAATCCATCAAAATTTCACCAAAAATTACATTTGTATCGATCCAAGAAAATAATTTATCCATGTAGGTAGTACATAAGTACACATACTACATGCATGTAGTATGTGTACTTATGTACTACCTACATGGATAAATTATTTTCTTTTAGGTAGTACATAAGTACACATACTACATGCATGTAGGTGAGCCACTTTCAAATATTACTATTATTATTGTCGTCTACTAGACATATTATGTAGGTGTATAAGGAAGCTCACATTCGCATAATAATCATGCCGAATGTCGTTCGTTGCTTTTACCTTCCTGCTGTGTAAATTCTACAGACTGGACTGACTGACTGACACTAGTATTGCTTTTACAAGGTTCATCGCAAAAACCAGACAAGCCAATACAGTTTTCATGAATATTTTAGCGAGAAATTGAACATGTACTAGGCATATTCCCTTCTTTACTACAACTCTGTTTTCTATTTCCTATCCAGTAATCAACTTGTGTCATTATTGAATTGCATTATCTTTGTCAAATTTTAGAGCTGGAGCGCATTCATCATACCTTTACCGTTTACCCCTGTTCCATTAGCTCCATTGTGTACTTAATTATTGCGTTGTGATTACAAAATTTTCGTAAGTGTACTTCATACATATAACTAGCCAAACAAAAGGAAAACCTTCAGGCGTCCTTTCATCATGATGACTGCTTAATTTATACTTGTTGTTTTCCATCTACATTTTGAGCATTTTATATCCCTAAAATTATAACATATTCCACTTTTGATATAAGGAAAGTGATTCGTACTTTCGTACGTAGTACGTGTGTAAGTAAATATCAGAGTTCACACAGTGCTGTTTTTCAACAAGTTTGAGGTAGATTACAATTATGCATGTAGTAAGCTTTGTGTAATAATAAAGTTGTATAATTACGGATGGATGGGTAGAGACAAGAAAAAAAAGTAAACTCCTGCTCTTTCGCTCGTAATACCGGACACACGTTTAGCTCAACCAGCCAAACCTCATTATTGCTTTTTGGGAGACTGCCTTATATACTACCTTACAGCAAAACAACTTGCATAACACAAAATAAATGCACGAAAGAACTGGGAAAAGTTATATGATTAAAAATACATGTCGTTGTATGGCTATACTCACACTAAACCAAAGTCGGCACAATATCTAAAAAAATGCAAGGCTCACGACGACGACAATGAGAGCATAATGTATATTTTTTTCATGATGTAAATATATCTAAAAATTGGTATTAACTATCAACCGGTCGGTGCGGTCGATCAAAATGATTGCGAAATGAATGTCCAGCCGACAATAGGTAAATAATACTTGTATAAATTGTATACATTAGACTTGGACAACTGACACGTCAGTCAGGCGACCAGCCAGCCAGCCATCGTACATACAACAATTATAAAAACTTTTCTCCTACTACTTGGTTTCCGGATCGTTCTTCTATGAATTTTTAAAATGTCTAAAAATTTCATTACTGTTCCATTTGGATAAACATGGTAGAATTCCGAAGGTCGAAAACTCGACAAGAAAAAATAAATGAGAAGACAGCGCAATTTCTCTTTCCATAATGGCCTTTCTTTCTTTCTTTCTTTCTTAATGATAAAATGCTTGCGTGCGTGCTGTTCAGTTAAATAACAGACAAGGTAGCTAGGCACATCAGGAGAAAGGAAAGTTAAAAAATGACTCTTAAATTATGTATATGTTTTGGCGAGGAGAAAGAAGAGAAAGGAGAGAGGAAAGTGGCGTCTTGAATGTTGCGTTATCGAATGAAGCTTCTTGTTTTCGTCGAAACCAACTTTCCTGTTCAAGCAATTTCTCGCTTGATATGCCTAAATAATGATCAACTGTCGTTTTACATTTTAATCATGCACAAACAGAGTAGAAGAGTAGTGATCAGCTGAATTAAAATTAGAGAAAATAGGTTTGTCCGTACGTATAAGCTCGTTAATATTCATGAAAGATGCTGGATAACTCTAGATAGGTAGGTAGGTATACACATTCTCCAAAAGAGAAAGGAGAATCTCCGACTTTCACATTTTCACATGGTGAAAGCAAACATATAATTTCATATTGATATTGGCAGTAGTGGAAAATTGTGTAAATATTCAAATAAGTAGCTTTCATACCTGGTTGATCGTATTCAAATCGAAAGGTCTCAGGACTGTTGTTAGAATCTCCAACTTTTCAGTGCGGGATCGATCTGGTGCGCTGAAAATGGGTGGTGGCTGTGGTTGATACATGACTGACGGGATAGCAGGTAATGGATTACTTTTTGAAGATAGTGGGCTTGGTGGAGTGGTGGGCGTCCGTATGTCATTACACACTGAAGATGATCTGTGGAAAGAGTGATGACCCTTCACTCCCACAGCCATCGGTCCAGCAATAATGGATGACGGTGGTCCAACGTGAATAACTTCTCGTGTGACCTGAAGTCCCTCAGGAGGGAGCTCCTTAACAAATGCAAGTGCTGTTGCTGCCATCATTTCCTCAGGAGTGTGTTCCCTCAATCTATCCTTCCTGGTTGGATAGTTACCACCAGCAGATAATGATTGGGGTGGAAGAGGAGGAGAAAGGGCATGTGTGTTGCTGTGAACATTTACGTTGATTGTCGCCACCGGACTGGATGTTGCGTTGTTTAGAGGACTGCAGCTGCTTTCACTTCGACTGTCGCTGCTACTTGTGAAGCTTGTGAGGCTGTTGCTACGCCCATTTATACCGCTGCAGTGCCTCGCATGCTTTGCAAGTACCACTGGGTCGTCAATATCATTCTCGCCCAAGAAATTATAATTATTCTTGTTCGATTGAATGATCACTTCTTCTTCCGGCTCCCTTTTAATTCCTCCTTCTATACAAATGACTGATGCATTTGTAGCCTTATCCCTGTCCCTGCCTTGGGGCTCTGGATTAACAGCGAATGCACTGCTATCCATTCGTGACTGCAGCACAGTTGTCAACTTCTTGGGCATTGGACTGCCCCCAGTGACATTGGAATTATGCACGTCACCGGATGCCAGTGTTTTGACACATTTCTCAATTTTTAGCCCATAATGTGGATTGCCTCCGATAAGACTCCCATGAGACGCTGCCAACGAGCTGGAAATTATATTAACAGCTGAAGTTGTACCAGAAGAGGATGCTGTAGAGGACGAGTTTGAATTGGGAGGGTTGTGTTCAAATCGAGACAACACTGAATTTGGGCCATTTAAAGTATTTGCAGCGGTGAGCTGGTAGCTCTTCAAAACTTTCTTCAAGTGCGGACTAGGTTTCCCTTCCATTATGGATAATGCCAAAGATGAAGACGATGGTGGCAATGGTGAAGACAAAGTTGTTGCTGATACTGAAGATGTCGGTATTTTCATGTGGCAATTTTTTAACAGTTCAGAACATCAACACACTGAAACTTTAAACTCACAATGCAAAACAATTTAAAGCTTTTTAATTTTCTTCGTATTAAAATAAACTGACTGAAAAAAAACACTGGGGGAATTTTTCTTGTATACTTGTAATAATAATACAGGAGAAATATGTACAAACAACTTGTCTTCTTTTCTTTACCTATATTCAAATTCAGGTTTTGATTCAAAAAAAGTAGAAAAAGAGCAATTTCTACTTTGTAGAAAAAAGAGAATAATAAATTGCTGAACTGGATGTCGGTTTTGTACTTTGGGATTTCAATGAACTTTTCTTTTTAAATATATGTATGTACATGTGTGAAAATCAAGCTTTCATAATATTTTGAATTCACTTTATCCCAAAATGTCCAATTCTCCTCGAACTAGTTTCCTTTGCATCCAAAGCCAAGTGGTGATGATGATGATAATGCTGGTATTTCCAGTTAACAATCTCATTATACTTCCTACGAATAATAGAATAAGTGCTTATAATAAATTGTTCACGCTTCACCACTTTTGAACTTTTTATGGCAATGCACATTGAATTTGGATAAGGACAATTTTAACCAACTTCATCTATCAATACTTGTAAATTTAATTTAAATATATGTAAACTAGATATTTGCAGTGATAAACTAGCAGCAAGTTGGCAGTGACGGTTATTTCATATGTATTGAACTAATGAAGGTCGTAGGAGAAAAGCTTTTATTAAGGACTCACTTTTCTTTAATTTCCACAAGTCACCGGCGGCTTACAAACTGTATGCACGTTAAGCCGTTATATGCATTCAATTATTGATATTAATCATGTTTCCCGAAAATTAGTGCGCTCTGCTGCAGAGATCATTGCATTTAAAAATTAAACTGAATTTATGCAGTTCTCGTAAATGGCAACCTTTTCTTGCACCCATATAAAATTTATTCATATGCAATTTTCCCTTTTTCATGCATGCACTTTGTTGCAAGTTTAACACTTTTCCATTCCACTCTTTTCCTCGTTACGTTCTTTTAAACTCACTAAAAAATCAAATCCATACGGTGACTTTTTCCTTAAAACCATCAACTCTTCCACAAACTTGGTACTACTGCTGGAGCACGAAAGGTGATTATCGACGGCATGAAATAAAACGTAAATTATATATTTTTTTTATCATAAGCAACTCATTTAAAGATGATCCTATACCAAATTTCCTCACTCACTCTTCCACAACAACTCACCAATCACTACCAACAATTTTTTCCCTTTCATGCATAAAATTATTCTATTATTGACTACACGTATAGTTATTATTATTATTACACCTTAAAGTGCAACAATATTATTATTGCTACTGCAAGTCTGTTTTATAATGTTACTTGATATTATTTCAGCCTTAACTGCAATCCAATAATGCAGAGAAGAGCACAATGATAAAAAAATTAAGATTTTTCTCCTCAGCTCTCAGTGTGTGCCTTTCTATCTGTCTGTATCACTCTCTGCCATGTAGCATACTGTGCGTGCTAAAAAGGATGTCTGTCTAGACTCTAGACTCCAGACGACGGTCTGTGATGTGCTACTATACCACTACTACTACTTACTACTACATGCTCACTTTACTAACTTGCACAAAACATACACACATACCTACCATAAAAAAAAGGGTTTACGTTTACTTACACAAGACGACACAATAATAAAGCAACGCAAAGGTAATTTTTAGCATTATTGTTGCTACTTTCTTACTTAACTCAACTCGTTGGTTTGCTTTATTTCATAGTATACGGCAAAAGTGTAGCAAGAACACATAATAATATTGAGGAGATTGTTAAATCTATGCGCTAACTAACTAATACTCATTCCTTCACACACACACACAAGTAAAGGATATCATACTAACTTTTTTAATGTGTAGGGATTATTGGGATTCTGCTTTTATATACATAGGCATATTTTTTTTATTATCATTAACATCATGCGACCATGAGCATTATGAACGTGTTCGTTCACTACTACGATACTGCTACGATAATACTATATCGTAAATTTGATATTGAAGTGAGTATAAATAATAATATGCATGTGTAGGTATGTACTCTTTTTTATAAAAAAATGATGATATGTAGTACTACATGCAAGTTTTTTTTACTTACGTGAGTGTTGAAAAATGGAGATCAGTTGGTTCAGTGTGTGATGTGATGATGATAATGATATGATGCTAATGCTTTTGTTCGTCTTCTCTTTATATCTTCTTCTTGTTAGGTTGCTATTATTTTTTTGGTTTGGCTTACACCACAAGAAGAGAACACACCGCCACCACCACCAGCAATAACAAGAGATGTAGTAGTAATAGTAGTAGTAGTAGTAGAGCGGTGGTAAATTTGTAGTCAAGCCAGAAGAGATTCAGATAATCATATGAATGAAGAAGAAGAAGGAATAAGATGAAGTTGAACAAGGAAAAATGAGAGAGAGAGAAAAATATCTGGCTGCTGTCTGGCTACAGTCTGTATTACTGTACAATTACTATATGTTGATTGTTATTATTGTGGACATAAAAAGTCTCAAGGTATACTCATGAAAAGTAGATGACTGGCTTCTACTCTGATGAGAATTATCGTAGTAATCACATAACCCTCTACTATCACCACTGCACTGTTCAATTTTGCAGCGTTGCAGCCGCAGCAGCGTCTTGTCTTTTTGGACGACAACAGCAACAACAACTGTGACTAGCCAAGAAAAAAAGATACCTAATACACTTTGTATTTTAATGATAAAAATGTGGTTAGGTTAGCTAGGGATATCCCTGTTGAGGATTTTATGATTATGATAGTGAGATGATGATTTGAGAAAAGGAGTGGAAGAGAAGATGATGCAAATTATGTTTGACTCCTACTTGTTCGTCTGCTACAGATACTGAATAATGATGACGATGACTTTGTGTGTGTACATTTGCAGACAAGCAAAACAGGAAAAATATACGTACCTATTTGGCTTTAACAGTGGTTGGCAGTAGTAGTTATCATAAATGTATGCGGCTCTGAAAAAAGAGATGATACTGCCAAAGATAGAAACACAATTGTTTTTCTTTGCCTGTTTTTTATACCTTTTCTCGCTTCTCTGTAAAAACGTGTGTGTCTGCGTCTTAGGTTTGTGTTTTACTGCTTTACTTTACAACAGCGAAAGCCGTACTGAGCTGAACTGAATTGACCGACTGAGTGAGAGAGAAAAAGAGAGGAGCAGCGGTATAGTAGCAGACTAGACCGACGAGGGCGAAAAGAGTAACCGACCCAACTCTCCACGTTATAACTTATATAGGGGCAAAATGCATTGTGTTATTATTATGGCACTATGTGTGTGCAGCAGCAAATAAGAGAAAAATAAGTAGGCATATATATAGATAGACAGACACACACGTACATCTCATCATGACACCAAGGAGGAATCAGCCAGGCTAGCATTGCAATTGCATGGAAAATGCTTTTTTTATAGAGCTTGAGCCGCTGCTACATGATAAAGTGTGAGAGAGAGCGCTCTCGTTCTCGTCGTCGTGTAAAAGTGTAAGACGCAAAAGAAAAGGGAGAACGAGTCACGTCACAAAAATATTGCCGTCCGACTCTACTACTACTACTGATCGTTGTCCGTCCTTTAATTCTCCTTGTCTTCCTTTTTTCTTCTTGGCTACACAAACAAGCACAAATAGTCTGCTGCCTTTGCCTGGCTGTCTGCTTTGTCAGTAGTACAGTTTTTGTAATACGCTGCTGCTTCACGTCTGTTGTTTGTGAATGAGATTATTATTATTCTTGTATGTGTGATGATGATGATAATGATGATGACGACGAGGATGATGATGAGAGATTATACCAAATAAAATAAAAAAAAACTGGTGATGATGGTGGTGGTACTTTATTTTGGTAGACAGGACAGGGAGGAAATTAGAATGCTTTGCGTATTACCTATACGCACACACTTTCGTTATCCTTTTTTTATGGACAATTCAAATTAGCTTCTTTTATGAGGAGAGATAAAAGAAGAGGAGACAGGAGTAGTGTGTAGTGCGAGTGTGTAACTTTTCATTTTATAAAACAAGATGCTCATTTTCTCGTGCATGTATGATAAGTAGATATTATGTAGATGACGATGATGAAATAAATTGGTATGAGGTGATGGATGATGGCTGAAAAGTTGCTGCTAGTTTGAATACTTATTTAAATTTTTTGTTCATGTCTGTTATTATTATCATCACGCTCTTAATAGTTCCTCACTGACTAATGCGATGCCACAATGATTGAGATAAAGGATTTCTTTATAATCTGCAATGCATTGAATTGAACACTCAACCAATATAATATGCCAGTAATCAAATTAACAAACTAACAAAACAACCATTACTACGCCTCACCACTACCACTTCAAGTAGAATGTCATTGAAATGAATGATAAAAGTCGTTGTCCTGTCGTGTCTCTCTGTCTCTATCAATTTACACAATTAATGCTCCAAATGAGTATTCCAAGGCTTCCCAATTTAGATTGATATTATGATTTAATCCGTTACAGCAGCATTATAGTACGGGAATAATAAGGCTTAGTAGATTATTTCATGTTATTGTTCCTTTCGGCTTTTGTTCAAAACAACGACAACTCACGACTGTCTCTTACTAAAACTTCATTGTGAACATAAAAAACCTTGAATGGCTACACATTTTCAATGCTCTAAAAATTGTTTTCGCACGGTGAGGACTAAATTAAGGTCATCAAAGGACAATGTAGAATGCCCGGCTTTCATGCTAGTATTGGCAATTTATAATTGAAAATGTAGCTAGCAGCTAGCTTATATCTATAGCCCCTTTGATAGTGACATGTTGATTTATTTATATCTTGCATTGCTTAAAAAAGGAGCCATTTGCGTTCTACCCACCACCACCAAAATATTGTTTGTCCTTGACTAGACCTTTTCTTTTGCTTTCACTCCTACTTCATCAGAATGTTTATAAAAGAACACGACCATGGTCAATGTTTGTTCGATTCAAACATGAGGATGTTTCGGGAAAAGGAAGCAAAATGTAATACTATGCAGTACGTTAACGTAAAATCACCTACCCATTATTTGTAGGTATGTTAAAACACAATACAATGGCTGGCATGCATTACATTTTTTTCTTCCACCAGACAAGCATAATATAATAATGTGGGTGTACTACGCAGTCTAGCAAGGAAAACTACATACTTTTGTATTTAGCACCGGCTTTATGCTCTAGAAAAGACTTTATAGGAAATAGGAACCAGCAGCAGCCCAAATTCTACTTTCTCTCTTTATTTCATCCTCATTCACGGAATAAGCTCCCTAATTCTAAGAAGTGAGGGACAAGCAAAAAAGGGAAAACAGACCGTCTGACTACCTACCACGCTTCCTGTGTAGGCTACTTGATACTGTCGTTAGTCTGCCTCCCTCTCCCATATCCCTGCCCACGTAATAATAAGCAGAGCAGAGAGGAGAATATCGTTGGGGAAAATAGGAGAAAGATTTTATGTAAAAAAAGGAAGAGAAAATAATATGTGTAATATTTAAACCTACACCATACATACCAACTAGTAGATTTGCTACTACTGCTTTCTATATTTTGCATAAGCAATATTCCATAACATGCTGCTGCTGCTGCTACTGTTGTCCGTGCAGAGAAAAAAACCGAGTGGAGAATCACGTTCCAATTGGCAGCTGCACTCGTTCTCGGTCCTCTTCCATTATTCTTCGCTTACTTGTGTGTGTTCTTGCGCTGCTGCTGCTGTATTTTTCAACACATTAGGTATCCTTTTTCGAGCAAGTCGTAGTAAGTAAAGCTACTTGATATTAATGCTTGCATTTCCATTGCAAAAATACAGTGAACACACACATACACACTGCGAACTACATTAAGTTTAACTTGTTTTCCTTTCTATTGCATCACAGCAGCATGGCATAATATGTTGAGATAAGATACGATACAACTTCTCTGCTACGAATACGACCTTTTTTAGTGGTGGTGATGTCGACGATGATACCACGACGAAGCGAAACGCAAAAGTGAAATTGCTTTTTCTGCTTTATGGTGGTAGTAGTAGTAGCAGACGGACAAAAGTGGTGTGGAGCCGAGCCGGTCCATCCACTTGAGTCTACCTACAGCAGTTATGCATGTACAAATGTCTAGCAAGTAAATAGGGCTATGTGCTTACCATTGCATTATTTTTTTATCAGTTTTAAACATAGGTATCATTATTATATAAAAGCACCATAATATATACCTACCTTCCTGTCTGATATAACTTTGGCTTGTCTGAGTGTTTTTCAGTATGCGTTGTCCTGTCTGGCTCTTCTTTTTGCTTTGCGTTTTTTTGGTGGTTTTTTGGTTTATTTTTAAGTAAGCAATATAAACATGCATACTACACATACATATGTACATATGTGCATTTTATAAGTGCATAAATTTTACAAAGAAATGTTTTTTTTTTTTTTGGTTAAGCTTGAAGGTGGAATGAAGTACATAGTTTGTTTCGTAAAGAAAATTTTGTGTACTCACCTGTGCATTTCAGGTAGCGAATTTTCCACGGTTATGTAATGCATTTTTTTGCTGTGTTGTAAACATACCTACTTTTACGTGGTCTAGTAAAAAGTCAATAAGTCTAGCTAGCTAGAAAGCCTGCTTTGAACTTATATAGTACACATGTAATGTAATATGCCTATATAGAGAGATATGCCTTTTCAATCAATTTACTTTTGAGCTTTTCCCTTCCCACTTTTGATTTCATCATAACGTTTGACTTGATAATTTTAAAATGTAAAAATGTACATATTATTTCGCCGCTCGTATCATAACCTCTGTGCTAACATGTATGAATGATCATGTATAATATTTTAGGGATCGACTTTTACCTTTTTAGGTGTTCACCGGATTCAAGCACTGTTTTATATCTATCGTTGCTGCACTTTATAATCCATTTTTACTATCTCGTTAATGCATGCATATATGCCTATTTCTTTTTAGTTCATTCATTCGACAAACCAATACGTAAGTAAGTACATAAGTGTGTATATGGCATGGCATATCTTCAAAATTATCTCCATTCATAGTGCCAATCTGTTTTGCATATCTTTTTTGCCCAACAAAATCCGCAGATTTCCAAAGTATTATCTACAGCAGCATCATTCATCGCTCATCTTTTGCCACTTTCATGGCTAAAAGTCAAACCGAAATTACAACGCATTAGCGTTATAATAATGATGAGAATTAATGCACATTACGTAAGCAATTGGTTCATTCAGCGAAGAAAACTATCATCACATCTCACATTTCTTAAACATTCAGCCAAGTTGAATGGTGATGGTGATATTTCGGAGATGAGATAACATTTATACGATGAATTAAAATGTAGAGAAATATTTTTATTTTGTAAAAGTGGCTAAATATGTAATAGTAAGCGCACACATAATATCCATGCACAAAGATACTCCGTCACAAGATAAAAAACATCTACGTACAAAATAGGTACGTAAAGATGTTACACTTTTCTACTTTTTGCTCAGTGTACCAGTCACTGAGAAAATGGCAATGTGTATTCTTTTTCTTTTATCATTTTCCACCATCCATCCATCTCTCGCTTGCTCGCTCGCTTCACTTATTCATTTCTCGAGTTGCTTCGACTCTCCTCTTTTACTACTACAACCACTATCGTCATCACGCAATTTTAACAACCTATGCAATAATACGAAAAAGACATGTAATAAGAATGAAACCACAGAGAGTGAAGACGATAGCAGAGAGCAGCATCTAACACCGATATAATATTATCAAGATCAAATCAGCAGCAGCACCACCGAACCAGTTGGTTTTTTTCACGTCGTGTATGCATTTAAGCTTTAATGTTCCTTCATCTGTGCATAATGTGCTTCCTCTCTGATACGGATTGATTCCGAACCTCTCTTAAACGAAGTTGTAATGATGATAAAATACTACATGGAGAAAAAAGATACATTGTATGAAAATTGAAACGAAACGAAGGAAGGAGCACACCACTATATACATACAAAATGAGAAGAAACTAGCGTGGCAAATATACTATATTATGAGGATTGATATTGATACTTGCTGTTATTTTTTCTTACTCATTATCAACATCGTCTTCATTATCATGTATCATGCATTTATATGCTACACTTGATACTACTACTACTACTTTTACCACTGTGTAGTATAATTGTGTGGCATTTTTTTATACGTACACGAATAATTATTCTCATTTGCTTGATTCAAGGTTTATTCTTATCAAGTTTGAGACTACAATGTATATTTTTTTCTCAAAGACGGGTTTCTTTTTTTTCCTACACTTTTTGCCATTCCTTCCATGCCAAGAATAAAAAGCAAAAAGCCATTTTTCTTTATTACTTTGATGAAATGAAAACAAACTGGTGTATTTACAAGCATAAGCAGCGAGAAAGGAAAGGAATACTATGATGATGAGGATGAGTTTGGCTGCTGGAGGCAAGACCGGATTTTTGTAGGAGTCATTTTCTATACGAAAAAATGGGATGGAAAATGATAAATTCTCAATTCGTAGAGCTTTATACGCACGGGCTATTATTATTGTTACCATTATCATCAGTTAGTATATAGTAGACAAAGTTGTTCTGTATACTGATGATTTTATATTTTTCTAATATATTTTTTTATTGCGACTTGAGAGACTATGTACAAAGTGCGTTTGACATGTTTATACAATGAAAGATACAAACCTTTTCTACGTGTCGAATGTTTTTCGCTTGCTTAGCCTTCTGTAAAAAGATTTCACGTTCTTGGCTTATTCATCATCATCATCGTGTAAAAGCAAGCATGGCCATGCAAAAAAAAACATTATTTTTGCTTATTATAAACCGAAAAAAAATCCCTGTGCAAGCTTATATAAGCACGCTCATCATCAGAATAAGCACCATGAATGACCGTCATCACATCCTGACTCTCATTCCTTTCTCTCCTGTCATTTCATTCTCTTCGTCTCTTCTCTTCTATCTCTAGTACTGCTCGATGAATAGCTATTTTCTATAATAGAATGCTTATAGATGTTCATGTGGTGCTGATGGAGAAGTAACAAGGTGACTTTGCGTATCATCACCATCTTCCTCCGCGTGATCGGCTTACAACGATGCATGAGTTTTGAAAATATTGCAAACAATGTACGCACAAAGACGTAACAAGTTGGCTTGTTTCATTTTGCCTGATGTCCATTTATGTACATACCTAACCGAATTTCTTTTTTATTCTAGGTGCTGACTCTGCGTGTAAGCAGCCACCAAAGGCACTATTTTTTTGGAAAGAAATGACTGCTCACTGCAAATTATGCTTTATATCATATTTTTATATGAATAAATGTCTTTAAAAACAATTTTTTCAGCTGAGTCGGCAGCAATCCCCACATTTATCACGTTTTCTCTATGCGAGCATAATAGAAAGAAAAATATATATGTAATAATAATGATAGCATGCATGCATGAAAAAACTGATTTGATTTGATGATCCATTAGAAGAATTTTACTTTTATTTTATCCTTTAGGCTATATATGTTAGTTCACTGGCTTGTCTTCATGTCTCTCGAAAAATCTGTGGAGGTACACGAATAAAATTTATTTTTAAGCTAAGCTCTATACACCTTTTCTACTTGGTAGACTTTTGGTGTATTTGCGAATGAATAAACGTATATATCCATGCAAATTCTTAGCATCTGTGGAATATAATAAAAAGACATAAAATGAAACAAAGTTTCGTTTCGAAATGGAATGCAACCTAGTGTATATGAAGATGGAGCGACGCCAACAAGCAGTTGCACACCAAAAAAGAGATGATATACCTTTTTTCGTGACAATTGTAAAAAGCACAGTAAAATATATGCACTGTTATCATCATTCTCTTTTACTACACGATCTATATTATTTCCCTGTGCTTTTTAGGAACTATATGCAATGCGAATTGAGAACATTGTGCAGCCAGGCCAGGCAGGGATCCGACTTGGCTACAAAAAGTGTAAATGGAAAGTGCTTTTTGCAGCTACCTATCTTATTTCCACTTCCCAAGCAAGCAATTGTTATACAGTATCTATTGCCCATATACTACCACTTTTTGCCGCCACCACCATGCCGTCGTGAAACGAAATGCTGGTGTTCGTGTTAGTGTCATGTTGCTTGCTTGCAAATCTTTTCTTGTGTAAATGTATCACTCGCCAAATTTTGCACACTTGTATTGAGCCTGCGTGACCGTATAGACCAGCCTCCCTATCATCGTCCTCATCATATCATACCATCCAAAAGACTTTTAATAAAAGTTCAAGTGTGATACTCTGTCAAGCTTGTCTCCCTAAAAAAATGTGTGCCTATATGGCTCATCAACAGGGAATTCGTAGAAGCAAGATAACAAGCTTGCAAGCAGACAGTACATTCGAGTTTTGAGTTGAAGTATTTTTTTTATGAAATCATCGTGTTCATTTGATTTTAGATAAAAACGGAGGCTGAACTGCTGCATGCAGAGAAAAGTAATTTTTTATTATTTTTTCATGCCTCAAGTAATAATTAAGATTGTGTAAGACAAAACTACAAGTGCAGTAGTAATTAATATTGCATTTTTACTGCGAAAGGTAATTTTGAGGTCATGTGTTCATGTCCGGATCAAATCTGATTGAACTGATACAGCAAATCTTAATTTTTGCGGGCATTTCTCCTTTCCAAAACCTCTTGCGATCTTATTTTATCATCTTAAACAAAGTATGGACAATACCACAAAATAGGTGAGAGTTTCAACTGGTGAGACATGAAACGAGGCAGAAAGTAAGCAGCAACGGCACCATTAGTGATCATGCACTGTCATCATTTCCATTGGCGTTAAAAACTGAAAAGTTCATATCACTCTTCTCGGTTGGCGCTGAATCTCCATGCTACCTAAACAATTTGCAAAGAGAAATGGCTTACTGTGTGAGTAAAAGTATAGGTATACCACCACCACCACACCAGATACACCAGCAGCAGCATCATCAGCTCAATGGATGCTGGCAAAAGTGCATTTTTATTACAGCATCATCGCTTAGGCATTTTACGTACATACGAGCGAGTGGGAAAAAATGTAACAGAGCTGGCGCTACTTGTAAAAGAGGGTGCAGGGAGGCAGCATGAAGAGATACACCAATATTATAGGCATGCAAAATGCTGTGGTGGCTGGTTGGATGTAGTAATGGTGGTCTGACCGTGCGACGGACGGCCTTCGTAACTTGTTTCCACACAAAAAGTATGTCGGACGGGGCTGTACCAATATCTTAGGTATTTGAAACATGAGCAATCCGTCTGTGCTGCTTGCTGTTTTTTTACAAGTGTTTTGCTTACTTGCTTGCTAACTGCTCTGTTGCCATAATATGCAGTTTTCTTTTCTCTTTCTCTCTCAAAACTTGAACCAAGATATGCTTTGCCAGCCAAAAAACTTTGCTCTGCTGCTGCTGTGTGAAGCGCCAGACGCTACTCTACTACATATACGGATTAGCGTATATCCTTATAAGTCGTAGAGCGAGCGAGCATAATAATATGCTTATAATATGAGCACATGGATCTATTTTTCGACTTGGTCAAAAGTTGTGGCACAGTCAGCTATAGTAAATATATTTATGCATGACATAAAGTGGGCTTGCTATACTGTTATAGTAATTTATAATTGATGACTAGAAAGCCTTTTTTGTCAGATAAAATGCAAGTTCTAATTTGCTGCTTTCTTTTCGCAGCAGAAAGCAAGCTAAACAAGGATTTTCTAAATGCTCGTTAATCCAATTCCTTGAAGATTAGGCAGAGAACATTTGCTGACACACCTGCTGAAATTACATCTCCGTATCTAAGTTGAAATTACTGGGTATATACTTTCATGTCAGACTTTTCTGTTGTTACTAGACTGGACAGATTACAAATTGAATGTTTGTATTTTTTATACCTTAAACACTCGCACATACTATACCTTACTTCCATGGCTCTATAGGCCTACCACCACTAGGAGTGTTATAGTCACTTGTGTAGGTATTTTTCATTCTCCTAAAAAAATAAAAATCCTAGCCACCTCGTTTTTTCCCACTTGTCCCTATGATTTTGAAAAGGAAAACTTCTCTTTTCTCTTTCTCCAACTTCTTTTCTGCTCTAGTGACTAGAAGTACTGCTTGCATCATCAAAAAAGAGTAAAAGATAAGTGCATGAGGAGCAGCAGCATGTACAATTTTTCCGTGCAGGAAATGCCATCGTAAAAAGAAACTTCATTTCTATTGACTTTTGTTACATTTCTCATTGCTTCTCGTGGAATTTTTTTTACACAAAAGAAGGATCTCATATCATCATGATCCACACTATATATAATCTGTTGCTGTATTTACAGAAAAGGAGTATTTTGGCCCTCTAGCACATTATGCATATTAAATGTACATACGTACGTGCATCACAATGAAATGTGACTGCGTTTTCTGTTTTCTCAGCAAGAAAACACAGTCGTACTAACCGTACCACCACTAGAAACTACCATAATATCTTTTCTTTTTTAAATGCTCTCCTTTTTATTTCG
>JAHZMZ010001160.1:0-20753 GCA_027743805.1 Lepidocyrtoides sp. E14 | reverse complement strand
AGATAATGACCTGAGGTGTCTGTGTGCCAAGTTTGAAGTTATTATGATAAGTAGAACAGAAGTTATCGTCTTCACAGACACACAGACACACGCACAGACAACCCTGCGATTTCAGAAACCTTCTAGCTTCGCAAACGAAGGTTAATAAGAATGTAGAAATCATGGAAAATGGAAACAGCCAGGAGTACATAATATGGAGTACTGCTAGAACTCCCTGGTTTCCCTTCAAAATTTTCGCATAATAATTAATTCAGCCATATCTGTATTTTTTATATTTGCCATAAATTGCTTTCTTCACAACGTCCAAACGGGAGATTTATTTTTAAATGTTATGTTGAATCAACATAGGTATTAGCATCTTAATGAACAGCAATGAATAATGAATGGTTAATGTACTACAAAACTAAGAATTGGCTTTTTATAGGTTAGAATAATTCTTTATTCATCATACTTTATACATAAAACCTATGCATTAAAACATTTTTATTTACCAGTAACAAAATTCATTGCCGAAGAATGTTCCATTGATCCAAATTTCCCCAACAACTAAAAACAACCTCTCAGATAATCAAGTTGGATTCATAAGAAAAAAAATATGTTTCAAGCCTAAAAACAAATATGTTTAGCTGGTATACACTGAAGAATTTAAGACAATTTACTAATTGATCAATAACAAATTCAAAGCAAACTCCATCCACCTGTCTGCAACAACAAGTGAAGTATATCTTCCAACATTTCGCAAAAATCCTATTCTATAACCAGCACCATGAATTATTCGAACTTGCCGGCTTTCAATTTTACATTTTGAATCCAAACTCCTTTTCCACTGATTATTCAACCTTTCACTACAAGTCACAGCAACACCAGCCATTGCAAATAAAAAGAAATTAACAGAAAAACATATAATTGGTATGCACACGCAGGCAAAAATGGACACAATTGGAAGTTGGTCACGCAGTCGAAACACAACGTAACTTGCACCACCAACAAGGAAAGTTGCAAAAGTTACCAGTATCACCAAGGAATTATTAGCAACCTGATTCCCCATTGTTATCAGAATTTGTAAAATGGTGAATTGCATCAGTTTTTCCTGAAATTGATACTGTGCACCAGTGCACGTTTTACAAAGCAAATAAGAAAATTTTTGGGTTCCTTCAGCAAAAATAACTGCGATTAAACAAAACATTAACACTTGTACCGCAAAGTAAAATATTATCATGCCATACGTAACCCCTATAAGTACAGTAAAGAGACAAGAGCCTAATGAACTCAGTTTGCCAGAATGTAACCAGTAAAAAATTAACCTTAAGGGATCATAGTGCCAAACGACCTGACCAGCTATAGCAAATAAAGGAAACACAAGAAATGAGCATGAAAAGATAACAATGATAATATCATTTACAGATAAGCGTTTTGTTCTAGGCGTATTTTCAATAGGAACTATTTGCAACCTTTGCTGTAAAACATTCATGACTTCCTTAGAGTTAATGTGAATTGTGTGAAAAATAGTCAAGGCAATAACTTCCTGGCAAATTATAAAAAAGTCGACTATAATTTGATTTAATATGTTGTCGGATTTCTCTGAACGCTTTAGTTTGTATAATAACCATTGAAGACGTCCAACCGTAAAGAGTGAAATGAACAAAGCAAGGAAGACCATCAGGCTTCGAATGAATCTACCTGCGGCGGGTTTTGCGTAGCCATAATTCTCGTGAAGTGTGAAGGTTGTAGAACGGGTGCCATTTATTTTCATTGGAGTTGGTGCTATAGTTTGTAGATTTTTAAGGACACATAATGCACTTTGACTTAAGGAATGGGAGGTGTCGAACTCAAAGTGGTGATTTCTTTGTACATATTTTCTGGAAAACACTTTCCAAAAGGCACGCATATTGTGTTTTTTAATACAAATACGCATTTTTGTCTGTCTTTTTGACTTTTTGTGATGCTGCTGCTGCTGAAAATGCCAATTGGCAACTAACCTGTCTAGTTGGGCAAGGCAGATATTGGTTGGCCCTAGCTTTCATTTTTGGAAACTTTTTGTGAAACTACTCGTGGCAATCTTTGAAATATTTGTTTCTGTTGTTGCCAGGGGAAAGTAAAAGTAAAATGTACTGCTCAAGTTGTACAGTATAAGAAATACATTTAAAATACATTTATAAATCATAAAATTTGGCCAGTCAGTTTGCACATTTAGAATCGATAGACCAGAAAGCGAACAGGTAAGAATTGCCAAACTACAGTTCTTAAAATAGTGATGATGAAACCGCAGATAAGGTAGTTAATGTCATCACCGTTCTGTCCGCGTGTCGGTAACCGTGACATTTCCAGATCCACAAAAGTTACTCACAAGAAATGTTGTACACGCGCACCTTACGTCAAAAACCCACTGTGCTGCAAATTTCTAGAAATTTCGTGAACCTCAGCAGGCAGCGTCGAATGCGATACTGAGTATTTTTTGTGAAAAGATCTTTTAAGCAAATTGAAAACTTCTATAAAAATTAATTTTTAACGGCAACAACAGGTTTGATGTTTCAAGTACTGCTTGTACCCTCGGTGTATTAACATTAACACTGTTCAATACACTTTCGAAAGTTAACCTGCAAGGTTTGCACTTCTCTCCTCTTGCGCAATAAAGCTATCGTTAAAATACGTGGATACTCAAAACTTTTGTGTATTTCTGGTATTGCTTAATACCGCCAAAACAGCTATAATTTCCTGTTTGAAATACTTCTATTAAAATTGACCGTTCAATTCTGCAAACAACTAATTCCTCATGTACATACAAAACATTACATAGTATGATAACTACACCGGATATGTTCTGAACAATTTTTTGGTCACGTGGAACATTGCAAACAATAAAATCCAAGTCAAAAATTTTAGTCAATGCTCTAACAAGGGTAAAAGCTTGTAATATGGAAATCTGAATGGTACAAATGTGTTTTGGAGTGACAGACAAACTTTTTAATACAGTAAAATACTAAGCCGCGTAATAAGTAGGCTATATAAAAAGGAAAATGTCTAAAAAATATCTTAGCATAAACGATGTCTAAAATGCCTTGATGAAAGTTGTTTTGCAATGAATTCAATTTAGAATTCTGCTTGGTGAGGTAAACTGAAACGGTTTGCTGGAAAATAGCCGTAAGCATATTAAAAACATTTATAACGTCCGATTTTGGTGCTTAGGTGGTTTACATTATGTGATATTTTTTTAAAAATTGTATAACATGTTTGTATAAGGAATCGTCTTATTATATGCCTACCGCACAAGACATTATGGCTTACTGGTAAGTTTAGGTAATTATGTGGGGACAGCATATTACATTTACTTGAAAGTTTGGTTTATGGAATAAAACAGATTTAAAAGCAATAAATTTTTTCAAAATGTTTCTTTTCAACTTGGTACGCATACAAACTGCATTTCATTGACATTACATCTACCACCATGGGATCATGCGCTATATCTTGCAACAAATCGTTTATTGTTCATCTTTTCTTTTGGTCAGTTACTTGCACTTTCGCTACTAATTTCTTCAATGTTACCTCTGAAGAGGAGTTGTAGACAAGTCGATGTGTGGGGTATACCTCCAACATCGTTTATTCCCATAAAAAAATAAACTTGCTTTAAATTTCTTTCAAACTTTTTTCATGATGGTGTTCCGTTCATTTCGTAAGAACATGACCATAAATATGAATTTAATAATTGGTTTTCAGTTAATAAAACATTTGAATCCCCGCTAAATTACTTTTTTTGCCTTTCATGTTGATTAATTAGCATGGCAAATTTTGGGGATGTTGCAGAAAAACAATTTCAAGGTAAACCGTCGGCAATGAAAACAGCACACATATCAACCAGAAGAATAATACGCTGACTGCAAACCTCAGAAAAATTTGGCAGTTAATGAGAACAAGCGATACCTATCAATGATTGATAATAGGCTATCATTTGCAGAATAGATATGATTCTAGAGCATTGAAATTTTGCGTTCAGGTTCATCAACACCCCAAATGTTGTGTCTCTTTTCCCTGATATCCTGACTTGAACTAAAATGAAATGATCGGTATTTCCTGTAAGTAACTAAAGACTCGGACAGGATAGAGACAGCGATATGCGAAACGCATTGATTATCTGCTCGTATAATTACCGCGTATTATCAATTTTAAATTGTATTTATCTTTAAAGAGTTTAATGTAAACAATTTTGCTCTGCTCGTTTGCTCCGTCCGTTGACGTAACTTACATAGCACGTTTCCTCAAAGTACGTATCTAGAGTGCAAAAACATAAGTAGGAAAATTCATTGGAATTTTGAAGCTTCCTAGCCGCAACCATGACGGGGGACAAGTGTTTGGGGAAGATAAAATCGACAAACTATTAATGACACTTTAAGACACGTGAATAACATACAATGCAAATGATATAATGACATTACCATTACAACAGTACATCTGTAATTTCTATAAACCCATTTTTCTAGACATTCATCGCGCTTCTAGCTGAAACGTCTGTTGATTCGGATTCAACAATGTTCCAGGCAAGTTTACCAATTGATTGAATATAGGAGAGTAATTAAGTAAATTTAATGCAAAAAAATAATAAATAGAAAAAATTTTATTTTGAAATATTATTGACAGAGTGTAAAAATGGTTTACTTGAAAATTAACATTTTTTGAATATACCAAACCAGATGCCAACTGACAGGTGGTGCGACGTGGGTGTGAGTTTTATCGTTGTGTAATTATTTTGTATCATCATTTTACTCATGATTTATACAAGACTACCAAATGACAAATAAATTATAAAACATCTTGATTCATTAATTAATTTTGCAAGTTTTTTGTTCAAACTGATGACCATGACTTTTTCGCACAAAAATATTTTCTCCATTCTAATTCGCAAACTCTGGGAATAGTTGATTTATTTTTGTTTTCGTGGAACTTGGTCATACGATGTTCCACAACAGATTTTAAATGACAAAAAGGTTATATCATGGCGAAATTTTCGTTAAGTTGTAAAGCAGGTGCAGAAGTTGTATAAAAAGGAAGGTAGATTAACCAAAAACATGAGTACTATTGGACTGTCGGTTACACGGAAAAGGGGAAATTGCAAAGAGGAAACAAACCATGAAGATTTTTGGAGTAATTTTGACTTGTCTTGTGGCAAGTGCATACGGTAAATTGGGGCATCTAGTACTGAAATTTAATGCTTCATAAAAGTGAATAATTATGAAGTTATTAATGCCTGGGTCTTTTAAAAAATTTTTGCAGGAGTAACTATCGATATAGATACATCTGCTGCTCCAGACCTTGGCGATTTTGGTCGTCGTGTCAAGGCCACGTTGGAGGATTGGTATCCATACATTACCCAGCTTCTGGATTCTCCCACTTTCGTTCAAATTGACAGAATTCCAATTTACTTTGATCCTAACTATGATGGTGTCGCTTATGCTGCTGGAGGTCGTATTGTTGGTGCAGTAAACTATTACAGATCTCACCAAGATGATGTTGGCTCTATGATCCATGAAATGACTCATGTTATCCAGCAATACCGAAATTGCGCTGGGTGGGTGACTGAAGGTAAGTAAAGCTTAGGAAGCGAATTGGCATGGAAAATGTAAGCAAGATGCACCTTCAAATTTGAAAAAAAAACAATATTTTCATGCTTCAAGGTCTTGCTGACTGGGTGAGATATTGGCACTACGAACCAAACAGGAAACCAGGTAAACCAGGAGCTGGAAGTCACTACACTAATGGATACGGAGTTGCTGCCTTCTTTTTGGATTGGATCAACTCAAGATGGACTCCAATGAACTACTGGATCAATAAAGACTGCAGGGAGGGAACCTACAATGACAACATTTTCCCAAGATTAACTGGCAAAACTGCAGACCAACACTGGGATGATATGATGAGATCCTAGATACACTTGTCAAAATATGCATATCAATTCTGATAAATTGGCTGTGATATAATTTGTGATCATGAAAATAAATTTATTTTTTGGAAAAAGACAAGTGTAAAATGTCTTTTCAGGCGGTTACTTTTTATTCAGCGTATTCCCAAGGCCAAGGTAAAAGGTGGGAGAAAGTGAATCGTTATATATTTTTTACATTATATTTTTTTCACAGAAAACTACACATTTTTTAGTGATTTTATCGGTAAAAAGTCATGATAACTTTGTACCATGTCTTACTCTACTCCACGCATTCCCAGCCTCCAGCTACTTCTGTAATTACGATTCACCTCAAGCGGCCAGTCCAGTCTCATATAATTTTGCTCCTCAATATTATACGTGGGCCATTTAGGGTAAATCTTTGACTCCCCTGGAGTTGGATCACCATGGACAATAAAGTTTGTGAAGAGACTGCAGTAAGCACGGGAAAAGTCAGTGTCCACTGGTCCCAAGATTATTGGAAGCCGAAACCTGCACGGAAACAGGGATAAATGAAATATTCTCCAAGCAAATTTAGGTACAAGGGTAAATTATTTCATTAAATATTGAGTGATTACATGTAAAGTAAATCATCCGCATGACAAATTCCAGGCTTCATTGGTGGCTTCTCTCCTCCAATAAAAATGGGTATCACGGTAAACGCCAAATGGTACAGACTGCTTCCGTACTGATTATGATACTCAAAATTGTACATGTACACGGAAGAAATTCTTTTGGACAAAATATCTGCAGTGCGAAGCAAAGCAGCCTTCATGAACATTACAGTTGTCATGTCCAGAAGCTCATACTGAATTTGAGTAAAGTTTCCCCAGTCTGCTTCTGGTTTAAGATATCCTAATGTTAAAGCTTGTGAAAGAGAAGCACCGTTTTGCGATTCGTCTACATTCCATGTTGACAGCATATCGGTTATTAAATCATCTCGAATATAACTGGAGTCATTAAGAAGACCTTGGGGATTCAAGATAAGAAAATGGGCGGCAGCTACTGGTAAAATGCCTTCGTGTTGTACAGTTCCCAGCATAACTGGAACGTCTGCTATCTGTCCTTCCCTGAAAAGTTTTAGTGGATCATCAGGAAGAAATGCACCAGGTACGTTACCTTCAACTACTGGACTGGCGCCACTGAGAAGCATTTTGAAATTTTTAAAATCCTCCATCTGAAAAAAAATTTGAAACAGTCAATAAATTTTTATGATTATATTTTTTTCAAAATTTGGCTCAAATTTAAAAAAAATACTGACCAATATAGCTACTCCAGCCTTGCTAATCTCAATAGCATCCCCTTCCAAAAGACAATTCAAGAGTTGCTGGTTTGTTTCAGCAGAACAGTTCATCTTTTCTCCCAGTCGTGTCGCTGACTCTTGTGGATTCCGATCCAAGCCGAATTCCATAATGGCTGGTCCACTCATTGAAACCACCTTGTGGAAAAGTCCTTGAGCCAAAGGAGAAATGAGCATATAAAGAGCACTAATTCCTCCAGCAGATTCACCCATTACAGTTACCTGGTTATTAAAGATAAGCACATTGTAGTAAGTGGTACATATGTCATTTTTTCAGAAACTTTTCAAATTTATTCTCAAGCTTTTACCTGATCCTTATCCCCACCAAATGCAGCTATATTTTCCTGCACCCAACGAAGTCCTTGGACCATATCCTTCATGCCATTGTTACCACTCACAGTGTTATCTCCAGTGTAAAAAAATCCAAGTGGTCCTAGACGATACTGCACAGTTACCAGAACAATTTCCTCCTCCAGTAGCTTGGATCCATCATAAATAGAATTTTGGCCAAAGACAAAACCTCCTCCATGAATGAAGTAAACTACGGGAAGAAGAGGACCAGTACCAACGCCACCACCTGGACGACGTGAATAAATGCTCAAAAAGAGACAGTCTTCATCAGCTCTGGTAAGATTTGTCAAAGTCTGAGGACACGCTTTAGGATGCCAAGTTGCATTAAAAATATCTTCACCCCAGCCTTCATATGGTTGTGGAGGCTGGAATCTTAGCTCAGGTCCCTTAGGCGCCTTTGCATACGGCACACCAAGATACTGATAAATAGTATGCCCTTCAACAGTGAGGGATGTGCTCCCACGAACAGTTCCGTTTCTAATGTTTACCAACGGTGCCATTGTTTCTGCAGCTGGACTACTTGATCCCCCCTCTAATTGCATTTCTTCTATCCATGTTTTCAACACAGGATCGATTCCCTCTGGAAATCCAGTGGAAACCGTAAGAATTCCAGAAACTACTAACAAAAATCCTGAAAATGCAACAATGCGCTGCATTGTGTTTCTCTTTAATTTGGTATTTTACTTGGCAACAGAATTTAACTCAGGGATGCATTTCACTTCTTCATTTGCGCTTTGGATCTGATCTGAATGTGACCTCAACGTTGTTTCACTCGTGTGGTATTTATCAAGTCATACAACATTTTCCAGACGTGAACTTTTTTAGTTGTTTTTAAGTAAGTGCCCATGCATCAATCATGACAACAATGAGATAAAAATGAAATGTCAATTGGGAAATCCAGTTTGGAAGGGAAATTACAACTTGTCAAGTACTGCCAGCTAAAATACATTGAAGTTATCATTATGAATTATTGCAAAAATCTAACTCATCATTAGTTAACCATCAGACTCTACTTTATCTCTGACTTGACTGATAATTGTACATGTGTACATGATAACGAGATTAAAATTTTGAAATGATTGGAAAGTCATTTTGTAATTACAAATCAATTCAAATATGGTCAAATACCTGTGTATGACTACGTTTGTACCACAATGTCAAAAGATATATTATGTTTTATTATTGTCTAGATTAAACTCTGATTTTGGACATTTCCCAATTCAAGTATGACAATAAGGTTAAGCGATTCGATTGATGAGTTTTAATGCACACACTCCGTTCTTTAAAATGATATTACACGTGCACAGTTCACAAGGTTTCACATGTCAAACGACATACTTTGATAATACTGTAATATTTTGGCACATCAAAGTTTCGAGATTTTAAATGACTTTGCAGTAAAATTAGCTGCTTGACTAGAATCGTTATTTTCGCTAGAAAATGAATTTCCTTCGCATCCTTCTTCATCATAGAACGTCAATTTTGCACCCATCGGTTCAGTCTTAATTGTCTGTAGCGACATGTTTATGTCAGAAAGAGGGATACAGTTATGAGGACTGTGTTGGATCTTAATGGTTTGGTCTGTTTTAAAAAAATATAAGTTAAAATTAAAAATGATGGAAATTTAAGAAAATATAAAACAATTTATTTTAGGAATGAATTTTAGCAGTTTTTAGACTCTTACTTTCTGCTTGACAACTTTTTAATAAAATTACTGTAACACTATCGTCAAAACTTTCTCTTTTCACTCTTTCAGCCACTGTCTGGAAAACCTCCTGATTTCCCGATGTTGTAACTGGGGCTCCCAAGCACAGTTCAAAATGTGCAAAAATGAGGGACACGATTAGAATGACAACTTTATTGAAATTGACCATTTCAAATCCGTTTTTCTTTCTCCTTCAGCAAATAAAATACTTTTTATGTGAGGTCAATGATGCTCTTTGAATTGGCGTAGCATATGCTAGAAAACCTTTTTCACGTCTTCCGCCTCTTCCTTTCTAACACACAAATCTGCACCTCGTGCGATAATAATCACTACCTGTTTATTTTCACCAACCATTAACATGGTATGAAATTAACTGATTCTTAATTTAACTATATTGTCTGGTTGATTAAAATTTTTGCAAAATTGTTTTGTTGAATTTTTCTAAAAACACATTTCATGGATTTCTTCACGGAAGGGGAAAAAATTATTTTGATAGTGTCACTTTTCAAAATCACTGATACAATGAAATAAGTATGTGTGAGTCATTCTATATTTATATGATTTTCCTCCATTCGGACTGTGTAAGAGTAATAACGTGAGTCAATGAGTAAAACAACTTTGACCAGAAATAAGTGTCAGGGAGGTTGCCACGTACGTCATTTCTAAACCTCTTTTCATCAAAATGACCCAGAGAAGAGCACCAAGTTTCTAACAAATTATGATGAGTCATGCAAGTTAGTTTTATATTCATAAAATATACAGGAAAATACGTCAGTACGGACTTTTTTCAGTATATGAATTTCCACTACTGCACTGCAATGGCAAAAATGCTTTAAGTGACCAGTTCGATGCTAGCTAATTACCACGCTGACATTAAAACGCTCAACTTTTATGCAATGGATTTTGGATTGATCGATTTTCCACCTAAGCAGGAGGTTGATGACGTTGCTGAGTTGCTGTATTGTCGGTATAATGTCTCGTCTCAGAAGACTACTGATGCTGCTTAAATGCTAGCTGGGATTGACGCTGTTAAATTTCAGTGAATGAGTACTGAGAAGAGATGTAAGCAGAAAGTTTGACGCTCTACCAATTGGAGGCAGCTTGTACTACGAAATTATTAAAATTTTGATTGGTTGATCATGATCATGTAGCTGTGTGATTCTCGACCACTTTATAAGTATTTCTTTGTAAGCCTTTCTTCCTACCTGGTAAGCAAATCACATCATCAGTGTGTCTATGATTTACTGCTGGTGGGCTCTTCGCAATGAGGCTGCATGCGGCACTGCTTGCCTGGTCATACAGCGTAAGTCACGCTGCTAGACTGCCCAGTTTGTAGCAATAGGCACTAACCTCTCATCATCAACAGTACGTGCTATTCACCTTAGTCATGTTGACAGCCAGCGAACGAGTTTTGATGCTCACCAATGTGATACCTAATCAAAACAGAAACAGTTCATTGAGTATTTTCCAACAAACGTTCCATTCAATTACTTGGCAATCACAAAGCACAGTTGGCCGCAGGCAATCCTCACCATAAAAAAAATTTATATAAAAAAAGCAATAGCCGTGTGAAACTAGAAAACGTACAAAGTTCATGCAGTGTGTCAGTATATTATGAGTCAGTAAATCTGTGTAATAATTTAACATCATTGCAGTCAGTCAGCTTGCTCTAACACAACTTGCTCCTGCAGTCTTTATTTTACCGCACTTAGCATTTTGCTTCACATCTTCATACCATTGTTATTTGTGGATTGTGATGCCCTACTATACTCGCATAGCAAGACCATAAATCAATTGAGCATACCTTACAATTATTTACTCATCATAAAGGTGCATGCCCGCATGGCATCGCCAAAAATTGATATAGACATAGACATGTCATTAAACAGGTTTTCAAACTTTCCATCCAATGCTACAGTAATTTCAAAAGATAGCTTTCCATTGGCTTGGCTAATTTTGGCAATATTATCTTACTTATGTATAATATTCCAGCTCCGTCAAAATTTTAATGACGCTATGCGCATAGTTGATTACTCCGATTCCATTTTTAGGCATGACATGAGATGACATCACGATGAAGTTGAGCACGATTTTGATTTCCCTAGTAATCATAGAATATTATGATATGCTCATGAGACAAGGTATTCCTGTCCACTGGACAAGTGGATAGTGGACAGTGGAAAGTTTCCACTTTGTCCACCGTTTCGAGGATATGGACAGTGGACAAAGTGGACAGCAATTTGTGTGTATGCAAATACACAACGTCTCAGTACTCCCCGTAAAATACACTGTCATCTACACTGTGTATAACGTTGGACACTGTCCACCTTGTCCACTTTGTCCACTGTCCAGCAAAAAACAGGGTGGACATGGAAATTGGCATTCTGTGTCATGAGATTACTGAACAACGAAAAAACTCGTAATGCGGAATAATTTCTTGTATGCTTTTGAATTAATGTATTAATTGACTTTTCCATGCCATTACAAGTATTTTTGTGCATTTTACTAAGCATATTATGCATTCAAAGATTTTGAACATTATGCGGAGTTAAAATTATGATCAATTTTTGTATGGTTTGGTTGTAGACTATTGGGTAGCTGGTATTCGCTCAACGTTTTATTTTAAATGCCAATTGTAATAATAATGCATGAAAAGTTAAACAGTTACTTATTATTTCCTGCAGGATTTAATTCTTGGCTTGGTAAAAGAGCATACCAGGTTATATGTACTTATTTTTAAAATTCCACAGATTATCTGAATTTCTGCTGTTTTTGTTGTTTTCTAATCTGTCCTTAATTGCTTATGAAAACATGTGTCCTTTAAAGACATAAAATAATAACAAAAAGTTAAATGCCCGTTTCTTCATTAATGACAGCTAATATTAAATATTAAGTGTAGCTACTAAAGTAAATTTTTCCGCGAGGAATCAAAACGTCGGGAAAAACAGAACGAACTCTGAAATGTTACTGCATGTTATGCTCCCTTTTGTATCAAGAATTAAATTATGCCGGAAATGACATGGAACCTTGAACAAGATGACGCACTGTTTTCCTGTGAAATATTATATACTTCATCTCTCTAAGTCTCCAACCTCATTTCAGTTCCATCTAGAAAGAAGTGAAGTCAAACAAAATGGTTGCAACATCAAGCATCCAGCAATTACCCAGAATAATCCGCCAGTCTTTTTTGTTTGGCGGATGTCCTTACAAATGGAAACGAAATAAAATGAAAGTCACACGGAATATCTACAGTTTAACAAGATGGCAAATTACCGTTATTTCTATCGTGACATATCCATTGTACCCAGCTGGTCGTTTCATTTACGCGTGGAAAACGGGTAGACCGCTGATGGAGTCGTATTTATGCTTTTACATAACGGTTGCTGTAATGATTTTGTCCGCGATGCATTTGATGGTAGCTACAAAGACAGTTGAACTAGCTGCACTAATTAATTCTGCGTTACGCTATCGAAAATGGTTTCTGAGTAAGTTTTCAAAACAAAATTTCTATATTCGGCTACGGCAATAAATTACTGATTTTGTTAAAAAACATTCTGCATTTCAGGACGATATACTGATCCCCACGTTTGTAAAAAGAGTTTAAAAACGCCTGCCGGTGCCATTGAATATCTTCCTAGGATATTCTATCACATGACGCATGTATTTGTCTGGCCCTTTTTTTTCGTGTTTCTGTTCAATCCATACTATCCCTTTTTTCCTACCAGTGTAATGCCACAAGAAATGAGAAACGTGGTGTCACTTGCTTTATTTGCATGTGGAATCATTTATACAACCTATGGATCACTTAGCCTTTTATCCCTGATTGGAGGAGTTTTCATTTATTCTCTTCTAATTGTCAGACAAATGGACTCACAGCTTCACTTTGTGTAAGCTACATAATATTTATGGTTTATAAATAGATTTTTATTTTTTATTTAAAAATCATGCTAAACGAATTCACATTACTTTTACAGAGTTTCCAACCATAAACACCGAATTTGGACACTTCCAAAGTTACGAAATGTAAATAGAATAATCATAAATCATCGAGCACAGGCTCTTTTGGTAGGCATTTTTGAGAATATTTTCAGCGCGTTTGCCATGCCATACATAACTATTGTAACGCGTGCAGTGATATTCAGTGCTTTAATGCTTCTCAAGTTCCAAGCAGAACTTAACGTATTGATGATGACGTTTACAATAGCTTCTGTGGTACTGATTCCCTTTGCTGGATTTTCCATTTTGTACTTTAGTGCAAGCATTTACCACACTTCGGAGTACGTTCAACGATCATGGTTTCACCATGACTGGTGTAGATTCATCAGTGACAGTGAACACAGGAAGGTATGGAAAAGATTTAGAAAGTCGTGTAAGTATTTTAGAGTTCAAGTAGGTGGTTACTACAGTATCAAAAAGCATACTGGTATTACCTTAATTCATATAATAACTTCAGAAATAGCAGGGCTGCTATTAGCCGTTGATAGTGGAGACAACATGATTGTATCTTTGTAAAAAATACTTTCTAATCATCACCTTTTTAGAGACAAGTCTGTCAGTCAGTAGTGGCACAACACAACTAACAATCAATGTTTTAGATGAACATTATTGCCTTTAGAAATTTTAAGGCATGACACATCTACCCTTCCCATCCGAGCAGTTTGTAGTACGAAATTTGTACACCTATATTTACCACTAGTAGCATTTTGTAACAACAGCACATGATCAATTTTGTTTCAAAAGCATATAATTCTCACTCACCGGGCTTCAAGCATGAAATATAGAAAAATAGCAGTTTAGAAAGTATTGTATGGATTTATTTCCTCTTATTACTTGAATAGCTAGTTGTTGCGCAACAAAAAAGGTAAAAATGATATATGTGTATATTAGTGCCTTGTATAACATGGGAACCATGGATATTGGTGTTTGGAAACTGGTTTTATTTGTTCTACCACGTTGAGTACAGTTTCTTTTTCAGATTTACTTTTGGGTTGGTTCGGAACCATACATCCACTGCGTCCACCACAGTAAATGTGTTTCATTAAAGTTTAAGAAAGTTTCTTGCGCTTTCCCTGACCATAACCTTGCTAAAATATTTGAAGCCAATTTTAATGGTTTCCAGAGATACACATCTGAACAATGTCATAAGTCCACCGCATAGGCGTATGTTAAAAAATATAAATGAAATATGAACAGTATTTAAAGAGATAATTTTTTAAATACATTTTTTTTATCAACAAGATGGATGTAGTAGGTCAAAAGTTACACTTTGTAAGATATTAAGCACAAAAGTTACACATTTATAATGCTAAAATTATTGGTCCCCACAATTGCCCTGTTAAATGATCGTAATAAAACAAAAAACTGCTTCATAACCAGCATTTTTCTCTTTAGAATAAATATAAAGCATTGCCTTACCTTTAACCTCACTTTCCCATTTCACCACAAGTCGGCATTATTTTGCGTTACAAAACGTGTAAGGTATTCATTAGTTCTATCTAAACGAGCCCATCAAGACACGAGATGTAATAGGTACTCTTTCAGCTTTCCACTAATATTCAATTTCACCCATTTTACTCAAACTGCCATTTATAAAAGAACTGACGACAGTCGCTATAAGACTTATCTGATGCCTAAGTATTTGGTAAAATTCTATTTTGCATAAGAACTTTTAAAAAATAGGTTGACCAAAGTAAAAGTATACGTTCTCTGACTAAGCTAAGAATTTATCAACAGATGATGTTCTCGATCAGTCCACAAGATAAAACATTTATTCTCCGCAGTATTCAACAGTGGCTTGGCTACTGTTATATCTCATTCAAAAATCATTTCAGTTCCATCCAGCAAGGCGTAAAGTCAAACAAAATGGTTGCAACATCAAGCATTCAGCAGTTGCCCAGAATAATCCGCCAGTCTTTCTTATTTGGCGGATGTCCTTACAAATGGAAACGAAATAAAATGAAAGTCACACGGAATATCTACAGTTTAGCAAGATGGCAAAATACCGTTATATTTTCGGTGGTATATCCAGTATATCTGGCTTGCCGTTGCCTATACGCGTGGACAATGGGTGGATCGCTAATTGAAATCTACTTGTGTTTTTACATGATGGTTGCGGCAATGATTTTGTCCACGATGCACTTGATGGTAGCAAGAAAGACAGTAGAAATGGCGGCACTAATAAACTCAGCTTTACGCTATCGAAAATGGTTTCTGAGTAAGTTGTCAAAGTTAACACAATTTACCCCTAAAAAAATACATTATGCTGTTGTCTGCATTTTCAGGACGATTTACTGACCCCTTCAGTTGCGAAAAGATTCTGGAAACGCCTGCAGGTGTCATTGAAAATCTGCCTTGGAAATTTTATCATATGGTGCATATATTTGTTTGGCCACTCCTTTTCGCTTTCCTATTTAGTCCCTACTATCCCATATTTCCAACAAGTATATTGCCAGAGGAAATGAAAAACGTGGCATCAATCATCATATTTGCATGTATCTTTGTGTACGGATCTTATGGATCGCTCAGCCTTCTATCGCTGATTGGAGCGGTTTTCATTTACTCGCTTCTAATTGTCAGAGAAATGGACTCTCAGCTTCATTTTGCGTGAGTTAGCTTCAGAATTTTTTAAGCGGAATATCTAAAAAATAATAATTTTGTTATTCTCTACAGGGTTTCCAATCGTAAACATCGCGTATGGTCATTGCCCCGGTTACGACGAGTAAATAACATAATCATTAACCACCGAGCTCAAGCTCTGCTGGTCAGCATTTTCGACAATATTTTTAGCACATTTGCTATGCCATACATAACTATTGTGACGCGGACTGTGATATTCAGCGCGCTAATGCTTCTCCAGTTCCGAGCTGAACTGAATGCCTTGCTAATGGCATTTGCAACGATATCAATGCTACTGATTCCCTTTGCTGGATTTTCCATTTTGTACTTTAGTGCAAGCGTTTATCACACTTCCGAGTACGTTCAGCGATCATGGTTTCATCAAAACTGGAGTAAGTTCATGGGTGACAAAGAAGACAGGAAGCTATGGATTAGATTCAGAAAATCCTGTAGGTCTTTCGGTGTTCAGGTAGGTGTTTACTACAAAATAAAAATGCACACGGCTGCTACCCTAATTTTTACTATAACCTCAGAAATAGGAGGACTGCTATTGGCTGTTGACAGTGGAGACAACATGATTGTCTCGTTGTAAAATGATATGCATAGTTGGATTTTCTTTCTGACTCCATAAAATTAAATGATAGCTTCATAGGTTGCGATAAGGAAAATTCGAGGTAGAAGCCTATGGACTTTTTTGAATAATGGGTGACTTTTTTTATTAAAAAAGTCTACCATTTCCTGCGATACTTTTAACTAATATTGAGTTCGAGCGTGGGCTCGCTTTTGATATTTCGGTTACAAAATGCTTGCAATAGAATTAGACGAAAGATTTAGCATACAAATAAAACTACCAGTAAGTCACAGATTTGTGTAATTTTATTTTCTAAGAATCACGCTTTCTATGAGTAGCATGTATACAGTGTGCACAGATAAATACATTTCTCTGTTATATACTATCACTAGATTCACACATGTTAACACTTTTTATGTAAAATGGTTAAATCTAAATCCATGCGTAAAAACCTCCATGTTTAGGGTGCAATGGGTGAATAATAGGATGACGGGAAAAATTGAGGTAAGGTGAGCTCAATTAAGCATTGTAAACATGAGACATGGAAAGTGTTTGAATAAAAACCTTAAATTTAAACAAACTGCATATCCATCTCAAAAATCGATACATGCTATTTAGTTGTAATTTTTTCCGTAAAATATCCTGTATAATTGTGGCATTTATAAATTAATGTGGGCTTGTGATGGGATATACTTTTAATCTAATCGTAAGTCAATTTAGTTTTTCCATTGTTCGCACGAGAGGAACATGGGTTAATTTGCAGATTGAGAGCAATTTACCTACAACTTTTAAAGTTTCAAATGCCCAACATTTTCCTAATTACGGTTATACATCAGACAGAATTTGTGATTCAGAAGGCATTGAAATGGACGGAAACTTGTGGGTATTTCCTTTTGTTTCTCATTTACTTCCTTAATCCTTAATATGTCCTTGTTGACTTTGTTGCGTGGACGACCTCGTTTTGTAGAGAGCATTGTGAGTAGCTCTTATTTAAGTCCGTATGGCCGTATGGCCAAAGGCCGTTTGCGCTATAACTCGTGAACGAAATAACCAATCCACACTAACTTCGGTATGTGTATAGTGAAGGTCCATGGCAAGAACCCTATAGATTTTGGAGTCCGCAGGTGCCCGTTAAGGACCCGATTCAGGCTCCTGAATGCGTCAATTTGCTATAACTTTGCAACAAAGATATCTAGCTGAACCAAATTTGGTATGTAGACACTTCCAACAAAGTCCAACAGAATGGACAGAGTTTCAAAGTCCTCAGGCGCCCGACAGGTGCTGAATTAATCAATTACTCAAATAACCTATCTACAGTTTGCCGAGTTTATTCTATTTTCATCTACTGATTTTTTTGTGATACCGATCAAGTACAAATGAACACCTCAATTTCCAATTTCTGACACAATTGATACAAACATTGACTTTTTGGAAATATATTTCATTGGTTTTGATCGGAAGCATTGGACAATTCAAAGCCAAAGCAGTGATGAAACCGGAACTTAGCATGTCCCTTTATGATTCACTGGATCGATAGATCAGCATAGCATCCGGAGATGAAATCACTGATTTGTTCTAGTGAATCCAAAATATATTATTAATCGGGTATTTGTCATAATAGGTTAAATCACAAAACATTTTCCTCCTTCAATGATATTCTTTAATTTCTAATGCACACCTTAATCGAACTACGTAGATACAAAATCCAAATGCAAAAAAGGGATGATCCATATTATTCCATTTAAATTACGTCATCAAAAAATTGGCCATCTCCTTCAATGATATTCTTTAATTTCTACTTGGAAAATGCACACCTTAATCGAACTACGTAGATACAAAATCCAAATGCAAAAAAGGGATGATCCATATTATTCCATTTAAATTACATACGTCATCAAAAAATTGGCCATTTTTGACCTACCCACCCTCCATGTTATCAAGTTATGCAAATTCACAGGATCCTACCTCTTACATTTTTATGTGCCCCACATCTTGTGAGTTTATAAAATTTTCTTCGAAAGAATTTTATAGCATTATTATTCTGTCAACCTAAACACCCACCTACCCTGATCTCAGTCTCTGATGATGACATTTTTTAATCCACCCGCACCCGAGCAACTAATAATTTGTTCTGAAGGGAGAAGTTGAAAATTATGTATGTGTCTGTTAACCTATCCAGCTTGGAAATAATGTACCTATTCATATCGGTAAACATAGAGCTCCCTTCCCCCAAAATGTATTGTAAGTTACAATTTGTAAAAATATGTGTTATTGTTGTTTAATGTCTTGTGTTAGGCTAGTGAAGCCATCTAGTTTCTCGTGGCTGAGATAGAGTCATGCGTAGTGAGACCACGCTCTTCTTAGCTCAAGTGACTTGAGCTCAACAAGCTATATACAACCTAATAAGCTGTAGCGATAAGATGGATGACTGGATAAGAAACTTCTCCTTGTAGATGTTAACTCGACAGACGCTTGCACTATTGCACCAATTCTATTATACACAATTCCTTATAGAAATTTAAAAAACTGCGCCAGAAAAGCAAGAAGCCTTCTGTATGGCTAACTTCAATTTTCTGTTCTTCTCTATCACAAAAAAACCACAGGAAAACTACAGATTGGATGCCGCAGCTCAGCTCGCAGCATACAGATAGACGAACGAAACGGAGTTCGTTTTCTGCTGTACAATACGTAGTACACGTACACATTGCACTCTACTCTACAGCAGAAAAGCAGGCAGAGAGCTCTAAAAAAAGATCTTCAAATCGTCCTCAGTAAATAGTATTTGAGGGAGAACAGGAAAAAACAATAAAAGATTGAGTTAATACACAGTTAAAACAGGCCAATTAAAATAAAGGTAAATACACTGTAGAAATCTGTGATATTCAGGTAGCCATCAGTTTGCAGTCTATTAAAACTCCTGCAGTGATTGTTGTGACATTCATTGATACAAAATAGTTGGAACACATTTCATTCATAGACACCACCTCCAATAAAAAACAATCTCTGGGATGGGAGCAAAGACGCGCTAGAGTCCCATACTGTTATTGACTGTTGACTGACACAGTTCTGGAGGGAGTTTTGTGACGACCTTGTGTCAAACTTGAGCATAAGGCAATGCACTTTTACTATGCGTTCGAAATTTACGGACAATCTTTGGAACAGATTAGTGGCTACACGAATAGGTCATTCTATTTTCAAGAGATGCCCAATGGCAATCCAAATTCCGATGGCATTGAAGTAGCAGTTACTTCATTCGGTTGTGGTTGAATTGATTGCATACATTCATCATCTTAATTTTCACCACCAGCAAATAGTTGGTAGTTTTAATAGTAAATTTTGCAGGTGTAACATTTAGGGTTGAAGAAAAAAGTTGTTGAAGTGAACAAATTCATCGATTTCACACGTAAAAAAACAAGCAATGTATTTGAGGCATATGATGTCGGTTCGTTAATTGTTTATGTCACATTTGGAAGAGATATTCTCACGGGGGATCATATGGAGTAGGGGTTGAAGTCATTTTCTTACGTGCGCCCAAATCATGGAAAGGTTTTTTAACTCGGAAACTTTGCATTGCTGCATTGCATATTAGTCATATACAACTAGTAAATGGCTACTGCTTGGGAATTGAATGAAATGTTGGATTTTGAGTAAAAATTTCTGACATCTTGGTCTAATCAAAGCATTAAGCATTACTTGATGACTTCATGTACATTCCATCCATCAATCAAGTTAGGTGCATAGATTGGTTAATACATTTTACTGGCTGACTGGCTCTCAGAGCAGTAGTCAGTAAAAACAGCATCAAAGCATTTTTGAAATTAAAAATTTGAATGCACCCATCCATAAGAATGAACCAAGGTCCTACGCTAAAGCTGTTGTAAAATGTAGCATGATACAGGGTTTTCATTTTAAAAACTGTGTAGCTTGTCTCGGCAGATATTATTCTAGCCAGTCCACGGTCATACTGGGTCAAATAAGCTTGTGATTTAGTAAAAGCGAAAAAATCACAACACTCTTGACTCTTGAGAACCCGCAAGTATTTTAAAATAGTGCAACTGGTGGTACACAACGAGAGTATTAATATTGTGCAGGGTAGTTTAGATTGGAGAGACAAAATAAGCATTTTTAACTAGCTGTACATACAAGGTAAACTGTTGTGTAAGCTCATATTTTTGATTACATGTTTAGTGTATTCAAAATTCAGCGTGGGTTACTGGGTTATAGTAACTAGTTACCGTCCGCTTTCCGTCGTCATCAATTAAAATTACGTCGCGTTATTTTC
>JAHZMZ010001159.1:0-11745 GCA_027743805.1 Lepidocyrtoides sp. E14 | reverse complement strand
CTGGGAAAAGGGTAGGTTGATTTGAATGGAATTCTTTTCAAATATTTTCCACCAAGCTTGCATGGGACAAGCGAGAGAGAACAAGCAGCATTGGAAAATTGTCTCCAGGTTAGTCTAGATTTTTTGATGTGCTCAACCCATGTGAATTCCAACATGTTTGCTTGCTTATGCATATGCACACTGACACTGAGAACAAACTTTGATTATTCTCAAGATTACGATAACTATTTTATTCATAGTGTCTACTTAAATTTTACTTTGAGGACACAACATGGCTGGATATTTTTCATGAAAAATAAAAAAAGCAATGGAAAAATGTAAGGTACGCAGCTCAGCGATTCCTTACTCTGAAATTTTTTTTTATCGTCATAATAAATAAGATTTGCATATTATAGCATTCCTTCGAGCCCTTCTTTTTTTACCATTATTATTACAGGCGTACACATTCGTGCATGAAAAAAAGCTTACTAATGTGTTATTACTACAAACATCCATGACAGTATTCTATGAAAATTGGTGTTTTCTTGGACTTGAAGTCTGTCTCATGATCATCTCACAAAAATTGAAGTTCGCATAACATTAATATTTTACAAAGAAGCGTTATAGCACTCAAGCAAAACTGATACCAAATGTAGCATCTGCATGAACAGCGGTAACAACAACTCACAATATCAATTACTACTGCTCGCAGCAGTGATGCTGATAAAAGGCTACCTTGCCAGTAAGTACGTACACTTTGCCAACTAACTACCACTTGAACAACACTACGAACAAGCACTGAAAAGCTCTATAGACAAACAAAAGCCAAGGCTAATTATAGTTTAACCTGATTAGCAAGTTAATGAGCTAAAATGCTTAGCTTCCATCATCATTCTACACTTGCTCAATTGCTCATTCCTACATACCTATGCCTGCCTGCATGCTCCATAGTCCATTCCAACATATATATCAATTTCCGCCATCATTACCATTATTATGATGCTGCTGTTGCTGGGATGGTATTAAGTACTTCAAAGCTGTAGTCGTAGATTAAGAAGTTCAAAGTGGAAGCAAGGATATATGGAAAACTTTTCTCTGAGCATTTAAACTGATGATGATAATAATAATAGTATGTAGATGGTGCATGAAATTTTTTATACACATATTCAACCAGTCTAACTTACCTAACTAGTGATGTTCTTTTTCGTTTACAATGGTGATTTATTCACATGTCTGTGCTGTATGATTGTTTCTCAAGTTTTCAATCCCTTTATACCCAACATCAAGTACTGACTGGCAGTGGTGGTGGTACAATGCAATTCATAATAATAATAATAATAATAATAATCTCATCATGGATCTTCCTTCTATTATATTATCTTTCAAAGAAGAACCTGCTTCTTCAATGTCTTAAAATGGTTTTTGCTCAGGTTTATTATTTTTTCTCCACAAACAAACAGTCATTCTTATATTATTGCCACAAAGTCTTGGCATAATATAGCAACCTGCTACTTCTCTCTTACTACTACCAACTTGAAATTCTTGCGTTATATAGTGGCAAATACATTATTTGCATGCATTGTAAAGCCATGTCAGTAGTACCAGCCTGGCATATGATTTCAACTTTTTTTACCACTAATAACGTTCAGCAGCTCAATACCAAAAATGCTGGTTGAAGTGCTAAATTCTAGAATACATAAAGGTAACAATAGTAGTAGTTGCATGGACATAATAGGGTTTTACAATAACAATAATCATATACGAAGTGCTATCCTACACGCCCATGGTGTCCTTCTAAACGTTAGAGGAGAGAGAGAGAGAGACTCCACACACACACTTACTATTATTATTATCATTATTATTTGCAAACACACGGCGAGGAAAAATATGAAGAGAAAAAAGGATGTTCAAACCTTGCATAGGCACTGGCAATACTAGCTTTTATTTTTTGGTTTATTTATTCATGGAGATGATAAAATATTACAACAAAAATGTAAGGTTTGTGAATATTACATTAATGTTTTATGCATGGAACTGAGAAAAAAACTGTCTGCTTAACCAGCAGCAAAACCAGAGCCTGAAGGGTTACTTAGACTTTGACCACTTCAAGCCATATAGTATTCCATGCTCATCATCACCATCATGACGACGATGATGCATGTAATCCATTTTGACATGTGTTCTTATGACTCTCTCTCTCTCTCTCTCTGGCTGGATTCATGAATTCAGTCAGTTTGATTCTATATAGCTTGTTTAAGCTCTCATAGTGCTTCAAATTACGATCGCTAACAAAATAGAAATGAACCAAGAAGTATCCAAGCTTTTGCTTTAAAAATTATTACTATGCAGTGGAGGAGAGACAGTGATGATGTGAAATACCCTTGAAAAATCTTTGCAAAGTTAAAAGTACAAAATTTTATACCTTATTCAACTCAACGCAAGGCATAATATGCATTTTGTTCTGCTCTAGAGAGGTGTAAGTGCACATAGTCGTTATTTTTGCCTGCTTGTGTGCTCTCCTGTCTTTTTTTATCCATATAATCCTACACAAGTATTTTCATTATATATTATGTGCTATATATACAGATGATGATGATATTTGGCATATGTATAATATGACGATTATTTATGCACATTCATGATCGCTATGCTCTTTGCCGTGTGTACAATTGCAGAATACAGAGAGTTGTATAAAAGCGTACGTATGCTGCATGATAAAGACTCTTTTTTTCTACTTTTTGCTTCATGCACTCGTCGTTGTTACGAGTTTTATACCTGTTGGATAGACGCAAATCTCGTGATGTGAAGATGATGATGAGTTTGCCTTTTCATGGAACTCATTCCATGCATGTACTTTTAAGGTACTTAGGTAATATTAAGTCTATATGGCATTCGACTGGCATGCTATTGAAAAAAGTGATGGCTGTATTTATTAGCAGAGCGTTTAAGTTTAAATTAAACATTACATTTTTTTTAAAAGGATGATGCTTGATGCTAACACAGCCAAGTAAAAAAAACTGTGCCTTACATAAAATGCTTAAAAACACGAACAAAAATTCTGAAATCAAATCATGGAATAAGATTTTGATTGAAAATTTCACGTACTTGTTCAAGTAAAGTGCATTCCGTGTACTTGTAAAATACACTAGGTAGTAACTATACACATGAGACATGACTTGTGTGTGCACTTGGTGGATAAAATGAATGAAATTAATACACACATAATATGAATGTAGCGTGCAAGACCAAGTACCAAGTACCAAGTACGCTTTTGCCTTGTTTACTTTAAAGAATATCATTTCTTGTTTCTGGGCGTGTAGGCGTAAGCACTGCTTATCGCCTTACTACATTTTTAACATTAACTCATATGAAGTGTGAGCATGAACATTTCATGTGCATCTTACTCACATTGAATTCATGATATGATGGTGGTGGTGGTAATGATGAGCCCTTGTAGTTTTTTTTCTGGACTGAGAAATCGTCTTTGAGTCAGGAACTGATTGGAATTCAATGTTTTCCTATGAAAACTTTTTCAAGGACTGTTCTGCTTGCTGAATAAATTTTGATGGAGAAGAGAGATATTAAATATAAATGTTTGAAGTAAATACGTACAAAGTATATTTTTCTGTGTGACTGTGTGAGAGAGAGAGCTTTTGTTGAAGGCTAATCTTTTTATTAACGCAAAACTTACAACTTTAATGATCATCCAGTCAGTTGTCGGCAGCCTAGAAAGCTTTTTATGTATGATGAAATCTCAACTTGAACATATAATTACTATGCTGTGTGTAGTATTGGTGTAACACTACTTGCAGACGTGTATAAACTAAACATTTTGAAGAAACAAAGTGCATATTACCATTTTTTTAAATTTTAAAAGGGGTAGGCTAGATTTGCCTTCTAAAAAAAATTCATTCCTGACATTGAAATAAATTAGTACATTAGAATGTACCTGAAATGATATCATCAGGCGATCTATGCTTGGAATCTGTAGTATGAAACAGCGATACGGGACATTTATGATTTCATATTTAAATTTTAAAAAATGCATAATATGGTATAGAAATGAATTCAAGTAGCAGCATCTTTAAAAAGTTTCATGAAACTTGGTCCTGTTCCAAACGACAAGAGGCATGGATGTTTTGCTGGAAAATGTAGATGGCAATGGCAGTACTCCAACCATTTAGTTGGTGAGAAAAGTGACTCACCAACACCACCATAAAAATGGCTCAGCATATTAAGATCTCAATTTCAAAATTTTTGTTGATAATAATCGCTTGCAAAATGTTTTTTCCCGGATATATAGATCATAAAACCAATAATGTGATTGAATACTCTCAAATCACGAATTTTTCCACGAAGGAAAAGAACGACTATAATAGAGTATTTTTCGTCATCAGTGTGCAGTAATATACACAGTTGTGAAGCGTGCCCTCCCATAACGCCCATAATATCTCAATGTTAGCATTTTAATCATGAAGAGCACGGAAAACTATAATAATATGGCTATGAGAAAGCGTTCATTTCGGCAACTTTAAGCAGACGACTTAAATTTAAAGGGCGACTGTGTGTGTCACAGAGGAAGTCATTTTCGTTGAACAATAGAACAATCGATCATTAAATCAAATGAGAAGACGAAATTATTCTCAGTCCTGCTGCCTTTGCACACAATCTACGCATTAATTGATTGACTCATATTACATTAAGCATTTCCATTTAGTTCATAAATTTCGACACGCATGCTGCTTACTGCGCATAATATTATCATATCTATCCTGCTATCATTTTGCAGTCCTCACTCTCATAAAAACTGCTCTGACAAATAACAACAGGATGTCGTAATGTTCTAATATCACTATTATTCGTTGCCAGTGATTGAATACACAGATACTTTAGCGTAATGACGGAGTATGCGTTGCTAGAACTGTTGGTTTAAGTGCACTGGTTAAATACAAAGTAATAATACCAAGAAATTATATGGTGCATTATTGTTTCAAGGTCAGAAATGCACTTGTGGCATGATGTCACATTCAGAAAAGTATGATATCAAAATTTGCGGCACAGTTTATGACTTGATGGAAAGACAAATCTATCTACATAGTAAATAAACACGTTTGTGTGTAAATCCACTTACTTGCTGTTTACTTGTCAAAATATTATGATACAGTTTTACGAATAATTATCTACATGACTAAAGATATGCATGAATTCCATATTATACCAAAAAACGCAAACGTCTTAAGACTTTGGAGACGAAAATGTTAAATATTCAATGAAAACTTCAAATGTGGTTCGGTTACTGGCAATATCGGTGGTTGTCGTTTGAAGCCACTGTTTTGGAATTTCCCCGTTATAGTGTTGCGCTGCCAGCCACATGTACTGCAAGAACTGGGTCTTGTCAGACAAAAAGTCTAGGGTTAAAATGAGCAGTACCCCGATTAGGACTCCCACCACTACAGGGATATTAATAGATTCGCTCCAATCTGAAAGTTTGGAGTAGAGTATTTTGGGGGATGAACCCACTTTATTGATGAACCCAGGGTGATTTTTATACCTCAAGTAAATCAACGAGTCGTCAAGCTTTTCTCGAACTTTTTTGACTATTCGACTTTTGCGGTCTTGTTGTTCCTCCATACACTGCTGCAGACGTTTTCTTTGAGCTTCTTCAAAACGTTGTTTGAAATCAGAGTTCAAGTATGTCAATTGAGATTCAATCAACTGATCGTCTGAATACAGTCGGTACTTGGCAGTAATCCATGTGGAACATACTGGACAGATTGGTTTTTTTATTAACGATTGGTCAATACATTGCTTACAGAATTTGTGCCCACAGTTGGTGGCAGTAGTCTGCGTGAAAATGAGAAATAGGAAACAATAACAAAAAAAAGTTGATTTGGATGGTGAGCATTTTTTGTTTTTTATGAATTAATGCACTCACCTGAACAAATGGATCCTTGCATACCGGACAGCAAAGATATTCTTTGAGAATATCAATCGAACTTTTCACTGTCGGCAACTGAACCTTTGATGTCTCGGTCTCATATGCCGCATAACCTTCAAAAGTTTCATCTTCATGCGGTTGATCTTGATACTGCTCTGTAAGGTATACTGCAACCGGCAGGCCATTTGCCAGTTTCCTTTTGATGTACCGAGGGCTGTCTGACCCATTTTCACTAGTACAATACGTCCTTCTGTCCCCAGCTCCGTCAAAGTTCATTTTATATAGCTGTCAAAGGATTAATATATCAACTAGCATTACAAGAGCTATGTTTTATGGCACAGGCACACAGGAACAAAAACGTAACGCTTAACCTGTGCTCTTTTTTTTACCTTATGCGCCTAAGCCGGTGTTTCTCAAGAAGAATAGGATCTCTGAGAATGATAAAGTATCTTTAACCAAGTTGCAAACTAAATTGAGTGACACAATGGACATAACAAACATCAACATAACATTTTTTTATATATATAATACAAATCAACGTTACCATCAACGACTCCCTCCATCATCAAAAAGAATTGACAGTGTCAGAGCCAGCGTCACAACGAAAAGGTGGGGAATCTTAATTTTATGGGTCCTCCGAAAACTGGTCCTCCTACTATAACCTTTACTCGATATCTAATTGGCCGTTCCACAGAAATGCACCATCGTCTACAATTGCCCCAGATGACAACCATACGTACAAGTATTGATGTTGAAGGAAGCCAAAGTAGCAATGCAGGGTCACTGACTACTGACTACTACTAATATGATCTATCATCATAGCCCCCTTCATTTTCTACCTTTACTGCACTTCAGTTATACGCCGACGAACTTGGTTTGTATGAGACTAAAGACCGAGTACCGCACCGGTACCAAATTCAATGAATAATATGCACCATCGTCTACAATTGCCCCAGACGACAGACAACCATACGTACAATTATTGATGTTGAAGGAAGCCAAAGTCGCAATGCAGGGTCACTGACTACTGACTACTACTAATGATCTTTCATCATAGCCCCCTTCATTTTCTACCTTTACGGCACTTCAGTTATATGCCGACGAACTTGGTTTGTATGAGACAAAGACCGAGTACCGCACCGGTACCAAATTCAATGAATAATGTTTAACTTTCAGAAAGGAATCAGTGCATTTTTGTCAAGACATGCCTGCCCTGTCTGTGTGATACATACCTAATGCAGGAAGCATTTCCATCTATCTCTGCCAAGCAAACTAAATTTCGTCACTTATGCAATACATGTTTATCATAGGTAAAGGAAAGTTATGCATGTATGTTGACATTAATGTTATAAGAAGGGCGCTTTCTGCAAATGCAATTAGCCTTAAAGCGAGCTCAAAACAACTCAATTAAGAATCTCGACAAAAGGGTTATTTCCTGTGAGTAAGAAAAATAACCATTACATTAGCCTTCCAGTGCTCATACTGTCCTTTCAAAGATAAGTTAACGTCAACACAGACAAATCTTTTGTGTTCATTGTAAAAGGGTTTGTCCTAGGTTAACAGAAGTAATGAATAGATTTGTTGTTCTCTCATTCATACATCTTTGAAATTCAGCACGTGCGCCAATGACACATGTAAACAACTTTCAGGTCACCATTTTGAATACTTCCCCGGTGGCAAATTAGCTGTCAATATCAATCAAGAACAAAGATTTATTTTCCATTGAAGGAACTTTCCCTTAAACGACGAGAAACCTTATTGAGTGATGTGTATGACATGCACTGCGTGTATATGCTATTACAAAGTCGTAGGGGTGGGTAATAGGATAAAGTACAATCTCTACAAACTAAATTGCCGTCACAGCCTTTTGCCTTTCCTGAAATCCATAAACATATGCACAGGACTGAAATCCATAAAACCTTTCAAGTGCGAGTTCTATTTCCACCACTTATGTACACGTATGATGATGATGACATATGTACCTCGTACACTATGCATTTTCATGATGTAATTAAGGTCATATTAGAAGAACTGTCGTACGTACTCACTATTATGAGGGCTACACAATTATTGTAACTTTGTGGCTTCATCAAGCCAGCCACTAACTGCACGGCTTGCATTAAAAATCTGCTTTGTTTTGCGTCTTTCCAAGGCTAAATTGCAATTTACAAAAATGTAACGCTTATTTTGTGGGCTTCAATAGTATGAATGTGAGGTTATTATTATTTATAAATCAGTTGCACTTCAGTAATGTAAAAGGAGTAGCGTGGTCGCTGTGCTTCCGCCGTCAACAAAGATACTTACTACAATAAGGAAAGAATACCTCAAAGTGAAATAAATTTTCTGAAGACTGAATAATGATAAGAAAAGCAGCTATTATACCGAGTCGACGTTCCATAAACATTTTCTCTTCCTTTACTGTCTTCTTCTTTTAGTGGTGATATTTCTATTTACAATAATCTTATCAAACAAACAGACACGTCTAGTTAGTCTGGTAAAATGGGGTATTGATGGGAAATTTGTGAGCTAAAGTTTAGCCAGCTTCTCTAGCTACTACAGAAAAATAAAAGGTGCAAAAGTTTCGTCTCGCAATAAACTTTGCACTCCGTCATTCTAAAATGGCACGCGGTCCAGGAAGTAGCAGCCATGCCTCTAAAAGTAATTCGTCAATGGAGCAGTCATCCTCGAAACGTGCCACTGCTACCAGTGCTACCTCACCAGATCCATCAACGTCGGTCTCACCGTCACCAGGTGAAAATCCTACAGGACTTTTAGATCGGCTTCAGACCCCCGAGGCGTTAGAATATATGCGCTATTTTGTGCTCATCAATTCTCTCTTTGTTTTGCTGACAATGGGAATGCCGTACTTTTCAACACTGTGGAATTCATTCAAGTAGTAATAAATAATGACAATTTCTGTGTGTCATTTGTATAAACATAAAATATCCAATATCCTAATAAAAGCAGCAAAACAAGAGGAAAGTTACTAGATTTTGATGAATGATTTTTTTTTTCTCTGTGAAGAAATGTGTAGTAAAAAAATTCTCGTTGGACTAAAATGAATACGAAAATCAGGCAAGTTATTTACATTGTAATTCTCCATACAACCAAATAATGAAAATATTTTTATTGTAATAACAGTGATTTGGGGAAAGCAATAATACAATAATAATCAGCTTCTTCTACAACTCATTAATCCATCAACTCTTACTGAATACGTTTTCTGTCCCACAAGACATTCATTGAATTGTTCTCTTTGTTGCTCCACTGCTTTGTTTTCTCGCTGTTTGTAACAATAATGAATAATTATTATTGTGTGACTGTTTGAACACAATATTTATACTTTGCGATTGGTGACATGGCGTTGATCATATTGCTAAAAGTTATGGTAGCCCTTTCCGTTCTATTATGTTACGGGGCATCTGTCCTCCGCTTTGTGAATGAGTACTTTTACTCGCAGTTCCGAAGTCAGTTGGAAGCAGAGTACAGGCAGCATCCGGAAATGAGGAATTTGGATTTGGATGGTTTTCATCGTGCTACTCAGTTCCCCGGAGATGACAAAAGCAATGCAGATGGCAAAAGTGACATCTTTGTTGTTGATTCTACCACCACCTCTATCAAACAACAGGAGCGACGATCCTCGTTGAATGAAATTAGTTTGGAAAGCAGTGGTGGTAGTAACAGTGACGATGCATTTGACAATCTGAAAACGCGTAATGATGATCATGATGATGATGATGATAGTGAAAGCAGCATCGAGTATAACAAAAGGGAACGAGAATACAGAGGAGGAAAAAGGGAGAGAAAAATAGAAAATACGTTCTCCAGTTCTGAGTCGTCTGATCCTGATCATTATTATTCCATTCTGAGGCCTTCACAAAGTGGTGGACATGGACGTGATCAGAAACCGCAATCCGACTTTACTGCTGCTTCTGCCACACATGTAAACAGCGAATGGATTTCAATGTCTATTTCAAGAGGCAAGGAAATGGAGGTAAAGGATAATATTATTGCTGTTGAGTTTACGACTGAAGCCAATCCTCCAGAAGAAGAAGAAGAAGAAGAAGCAGACTACCATCAAAAGTTTTACGGTGCTCCGTATCCCACTTCTAGTGACGATGATTACAACAACAACGGTGAAGAATATGATGCTGGAACTGATCGTGGAGGAAACCCGGATCATCATTCCTCTTTCAACCACTACTACTATGATCATTCAGAGTCCTCGTGTGGTGGTCCAGCAGCTACCAGCAGCAGCCCAGTAGATTTATGGAAGGAATATGATCCTAACGTCCTTTGGAATGGCGATGGTTATTATTGCAGTGCCGGTGAAAGCACTGGAGTAACCAATCACTTTGAATCAGATTATTACTATTATTATGAAAAGAAAGAGTTCCAGGCCCATCAAAGTGATGATGTATACGAAGAATTCCACAAAATTGTAAGAGAAAGTAACCAAGATGGGCAGAACATGCCTTTGAACACAGAAAATGGCGAAACTCATTATTACGAGGATTCTTCGCCACACTATCCATCACCGACATCCGAATCTAAACAATCATTCCTCCGTGATAACGTGATGGATTCATCATCATCCATATTACTGTCAAAAACGTCATCCTTTTTCAATTTCCTTTTATTAAACTTAGCCGCAGTCAAAATGTTGTAAAAGGTAAAGCTACTTTAGATAAGGAAGAAAGAACTCCAGCTATTATTACATGTGTTAAAGCCTGATAATTTGATTTTAATGCAAGCGAAACTCACAAATTAAATCTATCTTTTAAGAAATCCGACGCTTGATTTTCAATTGGGATCTGTATTGTAATTTCCAACCATCAAAAATTTAGGTGAAGTGTTTAGAACATAATATGATGTTTTTTATCATTATGTACCGGTTGAAACATCAGCAATTCAAAATTCATGACGAAAATTAACATTTTTACATTCTTTGAAGTCAAACTGATTTGTATCATGTATTCCAATTTTGTAGCTTTTTAAACCAGATAGATGCACCATTATGTTTTTGATGTGGGTTTCTCATGGGAAACATTAAAACAAGTCTACTTTAATATGATTAGATTTGTTTCGTGAAGATCAAACAAAACACGCGTAATTATACAAGTGTAAGCGCTATAAAATCAAATTAATTTTAAATGGTTTTACTCGATACTTTGTACCAGTAAAGTAGTTAAAGCGTAAATTGCAAGCTTGTAATAAAAGTTTAATAAAAAGTCGTTATACGAACATCATGAAAGCTATATTATTCAAGAGTGATCGTTAGCAATAATAAAAAAGGTTCGAGACTTTTATATTGAATAAGCCATTAATTTTGGTCCCATCATGATTTACAACGATCTACATATTTGCTAAAGTTGCTGGATCTTTTTCTCTTGTATTCTCTAATCCGTATTCATTTACTAGTATGACTGTGTCGATTTTTTGTTATGTGAATTTCATTCATTCCTGCTGACTACACTAGTAAATATATGTAATTATTGTACAGGGTGATAGAAATGTATCTCCGGAGTTTACTTAAATTATTTTTAAAAATCTACTGAGTAGATATTTCTGATATTTATCTCATCTGAAAGACAGGAGTTAAAAATTTTAGGTAGCCTGGGTTTCAATTTTAAAGACTGGAACAGGATAGTAGAGTCAGTCGGTCGGAAATGCAAAACTCCAAATTTTAACACGCACGGTAAATGGGGCTTCTTGAGACAAGAGTTCAACGAAGTTAATGCCGTAAATTTGGGGCTAATGAAGCACCAACCGATAAAACAATTCACGCTACATGAAAAAAATTACGGCAAAATGGAAGTGTTATGGTT
>JAHZMZ010001158.1:0-11966 GCA_027743805.1 Lepidocyrtoides sp. E14 | reverse complement strand
ATATGATCGAAATGCAAAATGCTGAACTATTTTTTTCATATTTTCAATTTGAACTGACAACGAGGAAACAACCTACTGGGTAAAAAGAGTAACGCCTTTCATTTTTGTTGAATGCAGACATTTTCAGTTGCTTTTGTGACTAACATGCGATAAATTTATCAAAATGAATATCTAAATTTCATTTTAGACGCAGTCTTTACCAACTATAGCATCTGTAATTTGTTTTCTAGGTAATTGCATGATTACTCATTCACAATGTTTTCAACGGGAACGGAAAGTTAGGAAAAATGAGCGTCATTCATAACTCTTTCCTCTGAAAAAAATAGAAAATTAACTTTTGCATATTTTACAGTTCTATTTGTACATATGTGTACCTAATCAAAGGTAAAAATAAAAGTATTGTGTGCTTTCATTCGTTCATGAACCAATTTCATGGAATAAAAATATCAAAGAAAGAAAGTTGATGTTTTCTTGGAAAGTTGTGTACCGCAAAAATTAGAGATGTAACCAAAAAAAAGTAGCGACTTGCTCTGAGGAAAATGTCACTGGAAAGTAAACATTCAATCACATTTTTTTCGTCTACAACAAAGAAAGTGAGAATTTTGCTAAATTTCTGTGTTCATTTGTGTCTTTCTCTTTTTTCTTTTATCCCTTCAAACGCACTACAATGGTAAGCTGGTTTCTCCAAAATATAGCGTTGTAGAGTATCTGTCGCAAAAATATAAGATCCCATATAACTTTGTTGTTCTGGGAAAACTACCGAGCATTTTCCTGTCTCACTTTGTCATTGATGTTTTAGCTGTGTATTTTTATCCATGTATCTACTAACAATCTAACCTTGCTCGCTACTCTGCCTCCACTGACAACTGGGAATATAGACACATTTATAATTCATGGTGGATTGATCATCAGAAGCAAAAGCAGCAACAAAAATACAGTACAACAACGCGTTGCTGTTGTCTTCGTTGTGCGTGTTGTTGTGTAGTGTCGTCTTGTACAAGTTGCCACTTTCACTCCCACAGTCATCTCTTCTTCAGGGTATTGTACTTGGTTTTCGGCTAGAAGATGTGCCATTCTCCTAACAAGATTCTCTCTCTACCAACAGCATTTTTCATACAATTGTACAGAGGTATAATGGCATTATTATGCTTTCACGCAAGCATATTAATATACAAACCAGACTATACACGTAAATCCTAAAATCATTCAATACGTACACAACATATTAGAATGTGCAGGTATGAATGTACACAACAAGCCACTTCTCTCCAAACTGCCAAAGTTTGCTACGCTGAGCATGACAACTCATATTTTCTTTCTTTTTTTTTGCTGCTCTGTTGGTGTAGTCCTCAAATATTTACAGAAAAAAATCTGCTGCTTTCGAAGAGCAAGTCGTTGCGAAAAAAAAATCTGCTTCAGATGTTGCCAACTGTTTCATCCTCTAGCGTGCTCTTCAAATATCTGTAAATAAAGTAAATAGTTCACGTTTTCCTATGTATCCATTCTACCTTAACATCCACTATATTAAATTGTCATTATAAATTCATTTACGTCTATATAAGTCGCGCGAGAAATTTGTTTATCGAATAACACACCTCATGTGACTGCAGCTTATTTGTTATGTACCTAAGTAAATTCGTACAAGTAGGTATATAAGTATGGCATCAACAGAGAAGTAAGCCAAATTGTACACATTTTTTTGACTGCCTACGGCAATTTCTCTGAATTTTCACAGTCTCACATATCAGTCATGAAACAAACCTTCAAAAAATCTCTTGATGCGCATAATAATATAATGCTAATGCACAAAGCTTATAATGTATGAATTTATTGGAACGTGTTTGTTCGTTCGTACATTTACACGACTCTTCTTCAATGTCGTTCGCTGATGTTCACTAAAATATTCAACGCGCTGTCTGGTAAGGATAAAAAGATGACTATTGATGTATGCAAATGTGTTAACACGCCGCCGCCGTGCCATGATACTCCATTTATGCTTGCTGCCTACTATCACTATCACCACCACCACCACCATTGATGTGCATTGTGCGTGAGGTTTCACAAGATATCATGCGAGTAAACGTATTTTTTTATCAAACCATTTCTGAATAATGGCACTCCAGATTTGAACTTTCGAAGAATCTTCCAAGGCAAAAAAAAGATTTTTCATTCTGCAAATAAAAAAATATAGTATTCATCTTAACACCCAAAGGAGAAATAAATATTTTTGGTTGTGACATGATGATCATCAAGCCATGATGCTGATGTGAATAGGAAAGATTTCTTTTCAGCATTTTTCGTTTACAAAATATTATGCTGATGTGTATGCTTACTCTTAAGTAATCTAATATGGATACTACTGATTCAATTCAAAGAAGAGAAAAAAAATCGTTCTGCTTTGGGCTCTACACTAGTGAAGCAAAGGAGCATCTTATGGTCTCTTAAGTAAAATGGTATTGGAAATTGGTTTTTGTTGGTTTGGAACTTAATATATATTTAAGTATACATAGCAAAACGTGTATTTATTACATGATAGAGCCTACAGCTTGTCCGTGTTAATAACAAAATCAGAAGAATTGGTAAAACTTCTCTGAATTTTAATTCGTGGTGAAATTTCTCTTTTTTTTAATAAGATGTTCAGCTACAGGCAGGCGGACATAATGCTATCATCATCAGCACGGAGCAAACAGTGATTAATTTTACTTTACTTTGTGCCCTGCCCTTTAACTACTACTAAACATAATATGGAGTGCGTAACACGCAAAACTTGCGTTTCCTCTTGTTATACGGCTCCCTTCCAACTTGCCTTCCGAGAAACTCAACTTGCCACACAACTTTTTTCATCAAGAAAATATTGGAGGTAGAGAAGTAGTAGTAGGAACGTAGTTCAAAGTTGAAAATGAGATAAAGGGTTTGTTGGAGATTGAGTGTGAGTGAGTGAGTGAGAGAGAGAGAGAGAGAAGAAAAAGAAGAACATTATGATGATGAAACTAGTTTTCCGACAACTTTTTAGTTTCCTCTCTGTTTCTCAGATGATGGGCGTTATTTATTGAACAATATTCATAACATGAAAAAAGCTCCTCAAGTCTCTAAAGTGAAAAAGAAGGAAAAAGTTTTTGATTTAACATGAAGAAATTTTGAAGGAAATTTCAAATTGGAAACTATTCTATAAAATACTAGCAAGCAAGCATACTAAACAAAACAAAGAGGTAAGTAAAACGGAAGGGAGTAAAATTGTATAAGGAAAAGTAGCATCCGCCCTTATCGGACTTCAGACTGCTAGTATAACAATAGTTTTTTTGTATACATATAGACGTGATGTGTTTACTTATCAAGCAAACAATCATGCATATTTTTTATTTCGTATGCGGACAAAAATACGGTACAAGAACATTTTTCTTTGAAAAAATAAAAACAAGGGAGGAAATTTTAGATGAAGAATTTGATGATACTTTACATTCCTCCAAAGTATGTAGGTTATGCATACATATAATATATTTCATTCCTATTTTGTGGACAGATAACTTTTTGTATATGCATACGTACCATTTTGTAAAAGATTGCTTATTCAACTTTCCTGCTGAATGTATATATCAGTATTGAGCCTACCATGCTACTCAAAAAGAGGCAATCAGGAATTGGTTTGCAGTTTTTGCTGAGGAAACCAAGATGAAATAGGAAAAAGGGAATGGATGGACGACTGGATTTGACACGGGAAGAAACGCATTGCATGCGGGCACTCGTGAGGAAAGTGCCACACGACGAGCATGGAATTATTCTTCAGCTGCTGCTGCTGCTGCTGGTTCTGTGTTTGAACAAATATGTAATATAATAAGAATGTAGCATTCTAGTAGCAGTTGTGAAAGCGAAACCTACGAAAATCTTCTTTGAAAAAAAACTGCAGCAGCAAACGATATCTCTCTTTTACTGGAAAATAATATAAAACGAATGTTAGACGGAAAGAAACATGCATGCATGCATGCATGCATTCATGATGAATATACTATCATGATCATGGTGATCATCATAACAGAAGAAAATAGTATGATACTAAAATACACATCTGTGTACGCATGCCACCATATCATCCATTGCATTTGATGCCTTTTTATTATTGTTAGTAGTATTAGCATCCTGTGAAGTTTCCAAGCTTTCATCTTCTCCACGGGAATGAGTATAATACCAAATGCATTACGTGTGTGAGTGTCGACTCAGAGTTTTCTCGTTGTGAATGGATACAACCAGAAATTGTAGTAAAGTGGCAGCATCATGCAAAAAGCACATGGTGAAAATAATGTACATACCTATATCCGTCTTATTATTATTTTTCGTGTGATCAACTTACTATACACATGCATTGGGATTATTTTGGATTTATACTCTATATCAACTTACTTTCTATTTTTATACTGCTTGCATTCGCTTCATCACCAATTTCTATTCAAAGAGCACTCACCTCGCCTGCTACTAGAAAATACACGTTTTCTTCTTCATGCTCAACCCAAGTCTTTTCCTGCATTTCTCCCTATTTTCTTTGATGATGATACTTTTTTTCGGGTGCTGGCTCCAATTCTACCTGTACCAGATATATGTAGTTTATAGACACTATGTATTCAAAGTGGGTTTCCAATAAACCTTGACAATATTACATTATGGAACCAAATAGATTGAGGAATAAAAGGGAGAATGATGAGATGAGATGAAAGAAAAGGGAACAAAAGAAAATTATATGAGCGAGGACGACAAAAGCAGAAAAAAGAGAAACTTTGTGTTGTGATGTAAATATGACAGGAATATATTGACAATGAATTTTGTACACTTATATAGCATTATATAACATGTATGTAACGTACATTAAATACATACAAACAAGTTTTTATTGATTTTAGTTTCTTTTTTTCTGACAGTTTAGACGTTGGCCTGTGATGATGATAACAATTACCAGAAAATGTATGAAATTTTTGTGACATGTTGTGTAACACTGTATCATTAACGATAAAATCCTTGTCATTTCAACTGTTATCTTCATTATTCTATTGTCAGTAATATCAAAATCGCAAAACTAGTACAATGACGATTTCATCGCATATGTTTATTGAGCTGTCATTTTGATAAAATTAAAACTATCTGCATTTGGTTCACTGAAAAAAGAATATTAGGTATCTGTATTTGTATTGATAAGTTTGCTTCGCTAGAACTAGTTAAAATAATGACGCAAAGCAAATATTAAAGTCTATAAATAAATTTGATTTTTCAATACTAATAATAATGTGTTTCATATTTCATTTTCCCTTTTTGCTTAAGTGAACAATATTTTTATTTATTTAATGGAACAGGAAACCGTAAAGTAGCACTGAGTGAACTATAAAGAAAAACGGTGGTGAAAAAGGATATGGAGTTATTTTAGATAATTATACTATGTTTCTGTGTTCACCATTGCATCAGGAAATCATGGTGGTGATGTAACCTTCTTCGAATGTATTTCGGCGATACCACTGGTGCTGATGCTGAGCTAATGATAAGGATGAAAGTGATGGGATAGGAAGAATCCTGGCACTTGGTATCTTGTTTGCTGTGTGCTCTGCAAAAATCCTTTTTTTCTACCAATAATGCTCGCATTCATTCTTTTATCCTTATATAAGCACGCCGCGCCTGTATTGTGTATCGCATTGGTGTCTCTCCTATTTCGGTTTTTACCGCTGATCTCTGTGTTTTTTGTTTCATTGCTTGGATGATTGTCAAAATGCGCAAGGGTTAGATAGTAGAGGCAAGAGCGGAGAGAGAGAGAGAGAGGGAAAGAAAAAAATAATCGGATATCGACGACAGCAAAGGATGCACGATTGGTAACAAGAAAGGAAAGCTAGCGGTGGCAAGGATCGAAAAAAGCGTATTATACACAAGAAATCATCATCATGACTATGGGTACGACTGTCTTCTTGAAGAAAAATAACAGGTCGTCTGTTCGATTTATTCAACTTGGTCCACACAGACAAAATATACACCTATTCACATTGTTAAGCGGTGCATGCTGAACATTCGAGAAAAAAGAGACGTTTGTGTTGGGAATAAAAAAGAAAAATGGATGGATAACGAGTATTAAAGAAAACGAGGGATGTGCAGTGCACTGATCTTTTAGACAACTCGTTTATGTAATAGTGATAAATATGTACATTTTAAATGTATATAAATCTAAAAAAATAGGTTTTCTTGTTCTGTAGATGTTGGTCTCTCTGTCTGAGAAATAGAAGAAAGGAAATAGATATAGATGCTAAACGAGATGAGATTATACATATCTATTTAGGTATTATATTTACAAAAAAAGAACAGTCAATGGTCTGAGTCTCTTGTCTCGTATAGTGCTGAAACATGTAAGCTTAATAATATCACATACAAAATAACCGTATTTTAATCAGATCGGTCTATGATATGCCGATTTCTTAGAAAAAGGAAAAAAATATCATCTAAAAAATAAATACATAAATTTACATTTCAATTCAAATGCATCAATGAGAAATTCTGTATATGTACTTATATTTTGCTATATACATATGTTACAAGTTGATTGAGGTGAACAGTGAGCATACTAATGATCAACTCACATCACAAATATTACTGCCTCATATTCCTTCCGATTTTATATAAATCCGTCTTTAGAACCATACTCATCATTATGACTGAATTTTAAATTGGTTTAAAATAACTTTATAAAAAATTTCTACACCCTGTTGGTCCCTTAACATTGGTTATTCGTGGAAACTTCCAAGGAGAAAATCACTGTTGCACACTTCCTGCTCCTTCACAAAAGCGTTGTGTTGGTAAGAGGTAAAGCATTTTACTCTCAGGAAAACTTTCTTTTATACAAACTGAGGGTCACAAAGAATAGCCCTTGCTATCATCGTTGCATACACATTACCCTTTATCTCAATTGTTAACACCATCTCAATTCAAATTAATAGTAGTTCGTTGACTCTTTTTGCGGGTGGATGGAACAACATTAGAATCTTCAACATGCTTACAGCATTATGCGTTTTATGCACTATAATATTTTCCCAACACGCATTGCATTACGCATACCGTTCATATTTTGTTGATGACACTCACATTTTAAAAACCATATCTTTACGTTGCACGCAGGCGTTACGTTGGTAAGTACGTTTTGCACAATATATTATACAAATATGACATGCGTGAAGCATACACATATAATCTTCTTTTCAGTCAGGATTAGCCTATGAATAGAGCAGTAGCATTTGCAGTGTGGAAAAGGAAGAACACTAGTTTTTAATTCAATTTTCCATAACATTTTTCTTCCGTATCTGTAAACTTCAAAGGAGTCTTCTTCTTTGATGATGGATGTACTCCTACACGCATACACAAAGCAAAGCAAAAGAAGAATATGTATCCGTCAAAAGTCTTAAAACCTTTTAAAAAAAGTGGAAAATAGCGACACTCTCATTGTAATACATGTACCTAATATAATATTATGCCCCTATTATTATATGATGTACGGTATAATGTCTGACACGTAATAGAAAAGGAGCAAAGAGCAAAAGACGAACACATTACATATAAGCAAGGCACAAGCAGACATATTGTTAGCCTTGAGGATTTTCTATGCATCTCTTCCTTACAATATTTTTTTTCTGTACTTCTGTCGGGATCTTTTTTTTACTAGCAGAGCTTACCCAAAGACAAGTCTTCCGGAAACATTTCATATCTATTTTGGGGGTGAATAAAAATGGTCTCCTTTGTGAGGTATAAACCTGTCTTAAGTTTACTTCTACTGCTCCTGTTCTTTTTTCACTTCCTTCTTCCTTTATTCTTTTTTATTGCAAGTAAAAAAAATCAGGCAAGCAGCTACACAAAAAGACCTACCAAAGTAGTCAAGTTTCTGGTGAAACTTGTTACGGAACAGCCGTCCTTTTACTTTTTGTAGTTGTGTGTGTGTGTGTGTGTGTACACTCAGTTTCACTGATAAGCAGGATAATAATGTATATAAAGAATATTGTAAAACATTATATTATAAATGTGTCTCTCTGATGAAAAAGGTTGCTGCTGCGGAAGGATGGCACGTGGCCCATTGGTTAAGGCTTGGGATTAAAGAATTCGTAGAAAAAAAAGAGAAAAAAAAATAAAGAACAAGGATAGCTAGTATAGTAAAGCTACCTAATATTAAATGTCGTCGTAGCCAGTTTCCTTTTTGGTTTGGTCGGTTGGTCGTCTCGGATGATTTATATTCCAACACTGCCGGTCTATGAGACCTTGATATTGTTCAAGTCAAAGGAGTAGTGGTGGTTGCTCCAAAACATTTTCAGTTTCGTTCTGCTCACTTTGTCTCATTCTTCTTTTCACTGGTAAATAAAATATATCTTTATAATATGAATCAAGAACGTCAGACATCTATGCAGGTATGTTCGTCGTATATAGGGATATAAACATATTTAAATAAATATGGTAGCATATATACGTAAAATATGTGAAGAAAAAGAAGAAAAGAGCTATAGTGTGTGAATAAGTTTGTGAGAGTGTGAAGTAAGAGCCAACGGATATTTGTACAAGTGCTGCTGCTTCTCCTGATGATGATGTAGTGAGCATGAGAAGATGACACGTCTTTTTGCGATGAATGACACACAATGGGAAAATATTCTGGGGAGACGTGTGGAAGAATCTGCTAAAGACACCGACACCACCATGCCAGACAAAGGCGTACGTCTAAACGGACTATAAACGAATAGGTTTTATTATGTATAGCAGTTTTCATTCAACTGCTGTGTTTAAATTGGATAGTGGCATGGTATGGCAGGCAATGTTGTTTAGTAGATATTATGATGATGATGATGATGATAATGATATGATGCAGTTGGCCAAGCAAACCAGAGATTCACACAGAGAAGTAGAAAAAATGGGAAGTGAAAGTACATAAGAGTTAATACATAGGTATAAAATATGTACATTTTTTTCCTTTTCTAAATAGGAATCCATCTATCCTCCAGCAAAATATAGCCACCAGCAGCACGTTCACTTTTGCTTAGGTGTCACGGACCAACAGTTTTCTTTTGTTTCAACAGCAGCGGCGGATTATTGGCAATCCGCCCATTTATAAATCTCCTGTACAGGCAAATTGGCCCATTTCCAATTTCCTTATGAGGAAAAAATGACAAAATTCTACATTTTCTCCCCCGTCAGCTTTTATACATATGACTACGACTACGTATACCACATCACCGCTATCTTTATTTTTTTTTTCTGTCCAAAAAAAAAGTATCCTACTTACTTTCCACTTTTACTTTGGCTTTCACCGCAAAACAGCATCTTACCAACACAGCAGCAGATATTATGGGTTCTGTATTACCCACCATCATCATTGCATTTTCTGCCATTATTACCATCCTTTTCGTAATACTTAAATACACGCTCATTTTCTCTACGTTTTTGTACTCTGAAAAACCCTTTCACTTGAATTGAAGAGGTAATACGAAGAAGAGAAAAAAAAAGAAAATAAATAATGGTACAAACTTCTGCTTCATATACTACACACATAAATGTGCGAGCAAAATGGTAAAGAAAAAAAATGTGTTTTTTTTGCTGAAACCGTAATGCGAGAAAGGAAGAAAATAAATAAGCATTAGTGACGATACTGATAATGGTGGTGATATTTTGCTGCTGCAATCGATATGCATATAATGAGCTCTCGTTTCCGATATAAATATATACTTCTCTGCTATAAAGCTTTCATATATGCTTTATGCATGCGAAAGACAGGAATAAAGTATTCATATCAACCAGAACGAACGAAAAGTTGTTTTTGATGGTACACATATATAAAGTAGAAAGTAAATTTTGCGAAAGCAAACAAACTTCCGTTTCTTTTATCGTTATTATTTCAATTCATACACATAGGTCATCGTTCTCTCTTTTATTTTCCATTTTCTATTTGCAACCAACAGACAGATACGAGTTGTAGCAGAGGAAAACAAGATAAAAAAAAGTAAGGTTGGTGCAAGTACCAAACTCATTTTCTTTTTGAAACTTGCATTTTTTCTTCTTCCTTTCTCCTTCTCAAAGATCTTTTAGAAATTCATTCAGATTGTTTGTGTCGAATTTATTAGCACATTTTGATCATCATCATGAGCTACTAATGATTTTTGCGATACATTTCCTTCAAAAATACTGTAAAAGAAGGATTTTTTTTTTCTTGATAATATTATTAATTGCTTCCCTGGTTTGGCAGAACGTTACCAGTTTGCGATCCCTACAAGCTTATTTATCTTCTTGGAAATTGATCTTTAGCATTTGAGTCAGAATGAGATTTAACAGTTTTGCATGCTGTTCCCAAATTGTAAACGAGATGGTATCAAAAATTCTTTTAAAAAAGAGAAACATCAAAGATTTATTGATGAGTGTGCACTTTTGTACATAAATACGTCATTCCTCATTTTTGTTCAAAATCTCTTCCATGTTCATTAGTAAACCATAATATTGTAAGGTGGATACATTCATAAGCTCTGCTTGTGAAATGTGTACATATAGATACACACCTTTTATTACAAATATAGAAAATGTTGCAAAATGGTTATTTCACAAGCAACACAGACGAGATTTCATTCACTTATTTAGTACTCTTTTTTTCCTTTGCGCTCCTCATCGTCAGTTCTTCCTTTTATCCTTTTTTTTACCATAATGTTTCCGCACTGCAGATAGTGAATACATCTGCTAGAGAGAGGAGCATATAAATGAATAGATAGTTTTGAAAAATGTTGCTGTTGTTGTTGTAGCATTAATGGTTCCACAAGTCCCTAAGGATACTGTGCAATCTCAACTCGTTACATGATGAGTATTATAATAATGTACAACAGAGTGGAGGAGGAATAGCAGTAGTAGCATATTATAATGCCTCTCTCTGCCGAACCCATCTTCATTTAATCCAACCTAACAAGACAAGTCAGCAAATTTGGGAGAAAAAAGGAATGCATAATAATATCAGCATCATCATCAGTTCAGTTGAATGACTAGAATTGAGTGAATGCAAGGTAAAAAAAAGGAAAAGGAAAGAAAGGAGGTATAAATAAAGACTTGCTTGTTGTTCATGTTGTTGAGCTACAAAATACTACTGAATGAAATTTTGTATGCTTACATACCTACAACACAGATGCGTCTATATGCTCTTTTTACATAATATATTTATTGAGTAACGGCACATGAGGATCAATAAAGGCAAATCCTCCTTTCTCCTTCAAAGTGATTGCACAAATGATCCAAAATTCGGTTCAAGTATGAAGAGAGAAAAGCGAAACGACGGATAATGATGTTGATGAACGTTTTTGAATGGTGTACATCCCTACTAGAGGGAAAACGAAAGCACAAAATTTTAAGTCACTCACTCCATTACCACTACCTATATGTTGTATACCTCGCATACAACTTTCCGAGTTGACGAATTTTTATGGCAAAGATGAGTAAATGCGATAAAGGAGCATAATATTGTTGATGTTCTTGTTAAAAAATAAAATCCTTTCAGTTCGCCGAACTTTGAAATGATTATCATCGAATAAATATGCTTAAATATGTCTGTTTTTGCCTCAAAAATGATTTTATTAAATGCATCCGAGTGACTGTTTTATAATTATTCTCAAAACATGCATGGACTGTTTATGCAAGTGAGAAAATTGGCTCCGACAAACAAGAGCTTAAAGTGTACCTTGTAATGGTGTGCAAGGCGGAAAACTTTTGGACAAGTAAGGTTATCAATATTTTTTAAGGTTTTCATAAAAATCTAATTTAAACCTAATATGACAGCTCATGCAGCTAACAACGTGAATGGTAAATTTTATCCTTTTAATGAAAAGCTTTTTCGCATTTTTTTCTAACATTATTTTTGCAAAGCCAAAAAAAACTAATCATGCGCTGAAACGAAATCCTTCTTTATAGTCTGCAATCTCAATCCATTCACGCATGGTTGCTGCAAG